>CABHPR010133257.1:0-37457 GCA_902168415.1 Peromyscus melanophrys | reverse complement strand
TGTGTGTGTGTGTGTGTGTGTGTGTGTGTGTGTGTGTGTGTGTGTGTGATATGTGACTTGGATTTAACTCTCTATGTATGAATATAAGTTGGACCTAACTCTGCGTGTATGTGTATGTAACTTGGATTCAATTCTGTGCATATATGCATGTAACTACTGTTTAGAAAAATATGTTTTAAACAGCAACCATATAGCTCTCCTCCCTCTTGGCTGATGACATCAAGATATAGGCAGCCACATGACTGGCGGCCATTTTTTACTAAAGTTAAAAAGTACACTTCTTAGTCCTAATGAGCTCTCTGTTCATTGTATTTCCTTTTAGACTAAGGAAGCAACAAATCTCAAGTATTTTGGATTGGTATGGACTTTTGTATGATGATAAAAATATATGGTTAGATTTGTTACAACATACTGTATATGTGATTCAACTCTGGTTTAAAATATACTCTATATGGTGATAAAAAATCAAGGTTATAAAGGTTTATTCAGATTAACAAAAGCTAACTTAGAGATTTACACCTATGTCTTTGTCAAGTGTTCAACACCAAGCTTCTAGAGAACTTAGATAAGTGGCAATATGTGTTTGATAAAAAAGGTATTTGATAAATAAGATATATATTCTATAACAGAATGCCTGGTCCCCTCAGAGTGTCCTTTTCCCAGAGTTGGGCATTTGGGCAGAGGCCCCCATGGCTTGTTAAGGGCAGTGCTGGCCTCTGGACTCCCTCAGTCCCTGCTCATGGGCCACACTGTAACTCACAATCCCCCTTTCTCCTGTTCCCATTTCGCTCTGGGATTTTCCCCTTGTCACTATTCCTTGTCTTCTCAGGAGGCAGCCTTAGTAGTTTGGAACAGACTTGTTCTGCTTTCATCCACAAAATGGCTATTTTGGTATCTTTACTGAGTCCATTATCTATGCTTAGAAACTTCTCTTTTGATATTTATTCTCACAGAAACGGAATGTAAAATCCTAGTCTTTATGAGAGCTGCAAACATATTGTACAGTGTTAAGGAACACAAGTCAATAGTCATCTTATAAATGATCAAATTCTTTTTTTTTGTTTGTTTGTTTTTTTCGACACAGGGTTTCTCTGTGTAGCTTTGCGCCTTTCCTGGAACTCACTTGGTAGCCCAGGCTGGCCTCGAACTCACAGAGATCCGCCTGTCTCTGCCTCCCAAGTGCTGGGATTAAAGGCGTGCGCCACCACTGCCCTGCTAAATTCTTTAACTGTAGTCATGCTAAGTACTAATATGATTAATTACAGGGATAAGCCTTACTTAGTCCCCTGTATATATTTTCAAAGTTAAGCTTAAAACAAGTAACTAGAAACAAAGTTTTTCTATTCAGATATACCTAATATGCTCAAATGCTTCAGAGATCTGCAGAATATGGCATTTAAAATGTTTAATAAAAAACATGCCTGCTCCTTGCAGCACCTCTATTTCCTCCAAAGAAGATAGATGGCACAGAAGAACCTCCACCCAGAACTTGCTTCAAATGTGGCAATGCCAGTCACTGAGCAAAAACTGTCTTTTACCTCAAATGCTGCCAAGACCCTCTCCAGACTGTGGACAACAGGACACTGAGGAATTGACTGCCTCAAGTTGCCTAGACAAAAGTAGGCTGGTCCTTCTAAAAGTTCCTACTCCACAGGTAAGTATGTCAGATCTTCTGGACCTAGCAGCCGAAGACTGATGCTTCCCTGAGATTTCAGCCCCCCAACAACCGTGGAGGACCCTGGGCCAGCAAGTAAGTCTCTGCCATTTTTTAATAGATTCGCAAGCTGCTTGCTTTGCAGGTTACTCAGGTAAAATTTCCTTCTCAGAACTCTGATGCTGTTGACGACTGGCCTAATGATCGCTCTGTCAGTTTACCAGCTGTCATCAAGGCTTTAGCAGCCTTCTCAGTGCTCTGTGTAAAATTCTCTCTCTCTCTCTCCTAGAGCTACTACCAGGGATAGACAGTTTACCTTGTTACCATACTCAGAGAAGAGATAAACTCACAGAACAGATTCCAATGTCACTTTTTACTTTTCTTTTATTTAAAGGAACTCACTTTACAATGACCGCTCTCAGTAGTCACCCACCTGTATCTCCTGTGAGAATCTAAGAATGTCTTAGGATATAAGAAAGTGACTTAAGGTGTGTAAATGAAAGTTATTAAGGTGTGTAAATGCAAGTTATAAAGGTCTGAGGGTGGAAAAAAACAGGTTTAAGTGGTGATTAAAAAGTGATTTGAGGTGAATAAAAGAATGAAATGTTTCAGATTTCTTTCCCTCACTACACTACTGTTATATTAAGACTCCAAAAGACCACAGTTTTTAACATTGATCTATGAAATTCTGAGAAGCTATTAATCTAGCTCTGGCAGAGTACAAACCACTATACTATGCCACTATATTATCATATCCACAGGCTCAGGATTTTAAATTCCTTTTGGTTGTCTTCTAATGACTCAAAGGCGTGAGTTCACTGCCTTTTCTACAATGTGGATTTCAGTACAGATTACAAACAGTAGGAATGCTAATGTGTCTAAAACTTACCTTTTTGCAAACTCAAAAACTGTTGTAAGCTCCGAGGAGTCAACTTGGATCCACCTCGAACAGGTCAGATGCACTCCAGGTAAGTACTGTTAATCAACAGCCTAATCCCCACCTTTCCCTGGTCTTGGGGCTCCCCTCCCTCAATTACCAGGACCTAAGAAGAAAAAAATTTCCCCTAAACCTAACTTTATCTTCTGCCCTGCCAGCATCTTGCCTGGTCCAAGCAGTGTCAGGAGGTTCCACAGAGGCTGGACAGCAGTGAAACAACCAGTTATCTCAGGATGCCATCTCGGCATCCCAGCTTTCTCAGGTCCCCCAAAGATGACTGGTGCCCCCAGGACAGAAGGGAGCAGTCTTGAGAACTCGATGCCTTCATTCCCACCTTACCTGATACCCCTTTCTAACTCTTCACCTTTTTTAATAAACAAAAGGGATGAATGTTAGCATTCAGGCAGTTACGCTGGCCTGTTCAGGGTCGTGACAGAATACATCATCAGCTATGGCCGCTATATAGTCCCTGTGCACATGCCCTATACTCCCTTAAAGAGCAAGCTCTGCCCATTTCCCCATCTGTCTTCCTGCTGCTTCTCGTCTCTAGAGGCTGCCTCTGTGCCCCCTTCTCCACCCCTTCCTTACCCCCCAATTAACTTCCCACATGAATTCTGCTGCATGATAAGACTTTCTGGTGCCTCTTGGCTCCAACCCACCAAGGTTGCCCTTTAGCCATTTTTTACTAAACTACAACACTGATCCCAAAGAATGATCATGGTGGCTTATGTGTATAATCTGTCTCAGTTAGGGTTTCTATTGCTATGAGGAGATACCATGACCATGGCAACTCTTATAAAGAAAACATTTAATTGTGGTGGCTCGATTACAGTTCAGAGGTTTAGTCCATTGTCATCATGGTGGGAAGCATGGTAGCATGCAGGCAGACACGGTGCTAGAGAAGGAGCTAAGAGTTCTTACATTTTGACTCACAAGCAACAGGAAGTGGTCTGAGACACTGGGCATGCATGGCTTGAACATATATGAGACCTCAAAACCTGCCTCTGCAGTGACATACTTCCTTTAACAAGGCCATACCTATTTCAACAAAGCCATACCTCCTAACAGTGCCACTCCTGTTGTGAGTCATTTTGTTTCAAACCACTACATAATCTAAGCACTCAGGAGGCTGAAGCAGGAGGACCACAATGAATTCAAAGCCAGCCAGACTGAGGTATACAGTAAGGCCCTATTTTAAAAACAAAAGGAAGGAAAAAGGCAGGCAGGCATGTTTCTTTGGTCACTTCAAACAAACATCTGATTAAGGCAACAAAAAGTCATACAGAGTCTCCAAACTGGGAAGTAATAGTAAAAATAACAGCTCTCTATATAAATAATATAATAATCCATATAGAAAATTCTGAATGCACACACACACACAAGCTATTAAGACTAGCAAGTATGAAGGACAAAAATTAGTATATAAAATTAGCATATAGCAGTATATAGAACTTAGCAAAGGACCGTAAGAAACTAAATTTCAAAACCACTTACAACATTTGGATGATTCATATTCGGGTATAAACTTAATGGAAGATATTCCTGAACAAAGACTTAAATAGAACATGAACAATACCATATTTGTGAATTTGAAAACCTAATATTGTTTAGACAATGATTCTTCCACAATGTGGTTCCAATCAAAGTTCCAGCAGATTTTTTTTTTTTAAAGAAAATGACAACTTGAGATAGAGAACACTATGCTGAAGGCATAGGGTAAGCCAAAAAGTACAAACAAATCCAACAGTAGTCTTGGGAGAAGCCCATGGCTCTTAATGCTTTAAACCCAGATCCAGGAATGATCTGAAAGTGACTCCTTTTGCAAAACTAGTTTTAGAGAAAACTTAATTAGACCACACAGCAAACTCTCAAGAGTGCTACAACCAGGAAGCCATCATAAGAAGGGACCTATTGGGGCTGGAGAGATGATGGCTCAGTGGTTAAGAGCACTGGCTACTCTTCCAGAGGACCCAGGTTCAATTCCCAGCACCACACGGCAGCTCAGAGCTGTGTTACTCCAGTTCTGGCATGCCCTATGCCCTCACACAGACATACATGCAATCCAAACCTCAATGCACATAAGATAAAAAAAAAAAATAAGTCCTTAAAGAAAGAGGGGGCTCTATTGTTAGAGACTCACTTCCCCTGGAGATGAGACAACACAATTCAGGGTTCTATTGGATATCCTGGAATTGGCTGGTAAACAGAGTGGCATGGGATAGTCATGGCTTGGGGGACTGTCTGACACAAACCTAAAATTTATACAACAAGGAGCAAGGGCTGTAATGGGAAAAAGAGTGGAAGGTACAATGATCAGCGAGTATCCACTATGGAAGAAGTAGCACCGGCCTTTGTGGTTGGTTTTGCCAGGAGCAAGGCTGAAAACTGGAGATGCTGAATTAGGAAATTTCTTAGCTGCCATCCCTGAACTGATTGTCCCTTGCCTCAGACATTTACTGTTCCCTAAGTGTGATGGCTACTCTTGGTTCTCAACTTAACTATATGTGGAATGAACTAAAACCCCAGTGGCTGGGTATACCTGCGAGAGATTTTTCTTAATTAAATCATCGGCAGTGGAAAGACCCACCTTTAATCCAGATCTCTTGACGTGGCAAGATTCACCTTAAATCTGGTCACATCTTCTGCTGGCAGCCTACATAAAGGACATGGAATAAGGAAGCCCTTGCTCTTTGCCTGCTTGCCCTTGTTCTCACTGCCAAGTCCATTCCTTCACTGACATAAGAGCCTACTTCAGGATTCCAGCATATACTGAAGACCAGAGGAGATATCCAGCCTCATGGACTGAATAACTACTGGATTCTCAGACTTTCCATTGGTAGATACCCATTGCTGGACCAGCTGGACCACAGCCTGTAAGCCACTCTAATAAATTCCTTTTATATACATATATAGATTCATTCTATCAGTTTTGTTCCTCTAGCAAACCCTGACTAATACATTGAGTAGAGTATTTCGAGGGAGACCTAGCTTTGCATTACCCTTGTGCCAATGGGACTACTTAGTCCACGTTAGCATTTAGTATCTGTACTGGCCTGCCCTTAGCGTCCTGACAGGATATATCCTCAGTGGCAGCCACTAAGAGCACCTCCTGTGGACATTTGCTATGTTTCCTTATAAAAGGCAGGCCTTGCCCACCTTCTGTCTCTTTCTCTTCCTTCGCTCTCCTCCTCAGGAACCAGTCTCTGCCTCCTTCACTCCACTCTCCTCAATAAATCTCCCACGTGGGCCCTCTTGTACTGTGTGACTCCTTTCCGCCATTTTTAAAATACAACAGTTGATAAGAAGGGATTGCTGTAGCTCTGACAGGTCATGCAGGCTGAAAACTTAAGGATATGCTGCCCAAGGCTTTCCACAGTCTGTGAAAACTCCATTGGTGAGGAGGACTTGTCATGACCCTGACAAATCACATTCCTGTGGGTACAAATATTAAATGCCAACAGGGACAATACAGCCTAATCATAGTCAACACTCCCTGAAACTATTCAGAAAAAAAAAATGCCTATTATGGGTTGAAAATGTAGTTCAGTTGGTACAGTGTTTATCTAGCATGGACAAAGACCCAAGTTCTATCCCCAACATTGCATAAAACTAGGCATAGTAGCATACAAGAAGTAGAGATAGGAGGACCAGAAGGCCAAGGCCTTTCTCTAACCAAAAATTCAAACAAAACACAACAACAATGTTTTAAAACAAAAACAGAGGCAGGCAGAGACATTATTCTAGCCGGTAGTATAGGTATCCTCCCTGGACTAAAACATTCCCTTCTGAAGGGAAGACTCCTAAGACTCAGGAAAGACTCATAAGATCACTAAAGTTCCACTCAGGAACCTGAACTTAAAAGGACTGAAAGCTGTAATTCAGAAGGCAGTGAAAAATACTGGGGAGAAGAAACTCAGAGCAGCATCCAGGCAGGTAGGGCACTATAAGGATACAGCTTTTGTAAGTCATCACCTATTTGGTAGTATTTTTTCTTTGAGTCAACTATGCTCCTATACACAGTTCCAAGGTCAGTTCTTTGGTCTGCCATCAGTGCCCTATCTGGGAGAAAAGACATGTATTGGCCCTCCTTAGTAAGACTGTGTAACATCTTGCAGCTACACCTCCCACACAGAGGAACTTCTCACCCTCATCATACCTTTCAATACTATGATGATTTATCTCTCACTTTTCTTTATTTATTTTAAATTTTATTATTATTTGGCTTACACATGCCAGACAAATGCTCTCTCTACCACTAATCTATCCTCATCTCTAATTTTTAGTTTTTCTTTTTCTTTTTTTCAAGACAGAGTCTCACTATGTAGCTCTGGTTGTGCTGGAAGTCATAGATATCTTCCTGCCTCTGCCTAAATGCAGGGATTAAAGATGTGTGCCACTATACCCAGCTCAGTTATAACTTTTTAAAAATTTCAACTGAAAAAAAATGTTTTTCTCTATAGTATTCCTCCACTTTATTTCCCTTTTTACTTCATTTTTTCTTCTTCCTCTTCCCCTTTACCTCTTTTTCTCATACTTTTTCTTCCTTTTAAAATTTTATTTATTGATTGATTAAAGTGCCAGGAATAGGATTCAGGGCCTTGTATAAGCTAGACAAGGAATTTACCACTGAGCTATACTTTCATTTCTTCTTTTATAAAAAATTAGTCTTACATTCATTATAACAACTAGGTTATTCTGTATTAATTTTGCCCCTTTTCTGTTATATGATGCTGGTTTCGACTTTGTTTCTTTATTTAATTTGCTTATGTTTTCACTTATTTGTTTTTCGGTTTTTCTTTATTACTGACTGACTTTGTTTTTGTTGTCCTTGTTCGCTTCTTCTGCAGGGCAACCAAACCTGGCGTCTCAAGTGTGCTGAGGGTGTGCTTTGTCACAGCCCACACTTTGATCCAGCTGAGAGAAACTGTGCCTTACTCTAGCCAGGGCCTCGCTACACTCAAACCTTAGGATGTGGAAACTGAAAGAATAGGGGCGGTAAAAGCCCCCAGCTGACAAACTGGACTCACCTGGGCAGAATTGATGTTCTGTTCCTGTATATTCACCCTATAACAACTGCAGGGAGAAACAGCATCAGTGTTGTGGACCCCATACTTAGGAGAAACTTGACCTTTCAGACTCTCTCAGCCCTTAAAGGAGTGGGTTTTATGAAAATGAATGAATGCCAAGAATATACAAATAAATAGCTGAATGAATTTAAAAATATAGGAGATGAGTGAGACACTCAATAAAGACAAATAGAGATTTTGAATAAGATGAAACAGAAATCTTGGAACAAAAAAACTCAACAGATGAGATTAAACACACACACACACACACACACACACACACACACACACACACACACACACACACAGAGTTCAGAGCCTCCCTCACCAACAGACTAAATGAAACAGAAGAAAAAGCATCAGGCAGGGTTTGAAGTTAAGTCTGATTAGTTATAATATCAGAAGTTAAGGCTGAATAGTTATAACCTTCAGACAGTTAATAAAAAAGTAAGAATGAACAGAACATGGCAGATCTCAGAGACTCCATCAAAGGACCAATAGATGAGGAAGAATACATACAATCATAAAGCGTGTGAAAGAAGCAAATAAATGAGAATTAAGAGGCGAATCAAATACTGTCAACACAGGAAGCCATAAACCATTCTTTTTAACAATAATTCTAAATGTAAACAGTTTTAATTCTCCAAGTAAAAGATGCAAAGTGACTACATTTAAACAAAGATTCAACAATGTGCTGCATTCAGGAAGCCTGCCTCACCAGTAAAAGCTGGAAATGAAGTGATGATAAATAATATTTTAGGCATGTAGAACCCTAAAGCCAGAAGGTGTAGTTACACTCATATCTAATAGGACAGATTTTAAGACAAAATTATAAGAGAAAAAAGAAGGTACCACATATTCATAAAGGTAATATTCATCAGAAGATATGATTATAGACATATATACATTGAATTTGCAACACCCAATTTTATAAAATTCTGCTGTACATAAAGCAAGAAACAGACTGAATCAACAATGGTGGAAGACTTTACTCTCATCAGTGACCATTCAGACCAAAAAACAGAACAAGGGGCTGGAGAGATGGCTGGCTCAGTAGTTCAAGAGCACTGATTGCTCGTCTAGAACACCCAAGTTCAAGTCCCAGTACCCACATGGCAGCTCACAACTGTCTGTAACTCCAATTCCAGGGGACCTGACACCCATGGCAAACCACGAATGCACATAAAATAAAATAAAAAATAAATAATTAAAAAAAACAGAACAAAACAAACAACAAAAAACCAACAAACGAGACATCAACTATGTTACACTACAGATAAAAACCAATAAACACCGATAGAATATTCTGTCCCAGCTCCAAGTACATACACTCTTTATCAGCACATGGTTCTTTCCCCAAAACGGTACATACTTTAGATCATAAAGCAAATCTTAACAATTTTTAAAAATTGAAGTAATTTATTGTATCTTATCAGATTATAATGCAACTAGGCTAAAAATAATAGCAAGAAGAACTACATACAGAGATCATGTAAATACGTGGAGCCTGAACAATATACTTGAATGAAAGTGGGCCATTGAAGAAATCAGGAGGAAAATTCCTATAACTAAATGAAAACTGAAACAATGTATAAGAACCTGTGAGATATAGCAAATGTATTAAAACAGAATGCTCTCAAACAAATAACCTAGGGAGGTGTCTCAAGTAGAATAAACTAAAACCAGTAAAAGAAAGAAGAAAAAAAAAAGATCAGAGCTGAACTCAATGAAAGAGACACTAAAATAATACAAAGGATCAATGAAACAAAGGTTTGGCTTATGGAAAAGATAAAACTAACAAACTTGGCCAAACTAACCAAAGGAAAAAGAGAAGACCCAAATCAGTAAAATTAGGAAGAAATAGGAGCTATTATAACAGATACCACTGAAATCCAGAGGATCACTAAGAAATATTCTGCACAGTTATATTCCAATAAAACAGGAGCTATTATAACAGATACCACTGAAATCCAGAGGATCATCAAGAAATATTCTGCACAGTTACATTCCAATAAAACAGGAGGCCTAGAATAACTGAGACACATTTCCAGACACATAGGACCGTCTCAAATTTAAAGCAAGAAGATGCAACCCACTTAAACAGGCAAATAGCATGCAATGAGACTAAGCAATAATGAAGTCTCCTAGCAGAATAAATCAAGCTAGATGGATTCACTGCAGAGTTTTCCAGACTTTTCAAGACATATTAATGCCAGTGCTCCTAAAATGATTCCACAGAATAGAAAAGGGAAGGGAAGGTTCCAAACTTACTCCACAAAAATAAAATCCCTTCGCAGGACAAAGGACAGTTTGTGGGACTTGGTTTTCTACTTCCATCATGTGATTTGCAAAGACTGAACCTGGACCATCAGGCTTGGTGTCGAGTGCCTTTATCTTCTGAGTTCTCTTGCTAGTCAGTGTTCTAGTCCTTTATGTTAGCAACAGTTAACGGGTTTACTCCAGAACAGCTCACTGAACAACAGTCAATGTACTTTAGTTTTCTTATTCTGTTAAAACCAGTGCAAACATTTACTTACACATAGGGAAATGGTGTTAGTCTGCAATCTCAGAATGTGGGAGGTAGAGGCAAAAGGATAATAGGTTTTGGGCTAACCTGGACTACACAGTTGGACCAAGTTTTACAATAACAACAAACACACAAACCAACCATCAAACATCCGTAGGGTGAGGCTATATCTCAATGGTTGTGCTTGCCTGGGCTCTGAATTTGAGTCCATCCAGCTGCTCTTCAAATCAACTTTAAAAAGTGTAATTACCTGTTTTTTCTGTGTTCTGCTCCTGTTTTCCAGCCAATCATCCATTTGCTCCTCTATTTCTTCAATAGAAGTTCCATGATCATAAGACTGAATATATGTATTTTCTAAAGGCATATATACAGGAAATTCTGGTTTCAGTTTTTTAACTTTAACTTTCTTCTGTTCTAAAAAGAATATTTAAAAGAACCAGTTGAGATCTGTTCAGAATAAAAAAAATGAAAAATATTCTAACATTGTATTCATAGACTAAATCTTTGAAGAACATATAAACAATGTTATTTTATCAAGACAGAATTGCTTTGTTGTAAATAGCTACAAGCTCTATTGAGCATTGATAATTATTTAATAACAAGCTTAGATGCTGTCAATGTGATTATGACAGGATCACACTATCTGTTTGTATATACCTTTAGTCTTCAAAGTACCTTTCATTAAAACATTTCATTTGGGACATGGAAAGAGCTTTAATTTAGAGTCTTAATTTTTTAATGATTTATTTTTATTTATGTGTATATGTATGTGTCTATGTGAATGTGTGCCACGTATATACCAAGTGCTCACAGAGGCCAGGAGAAGGTGTCAGATGCCCTGAAGCTGGAGTTACAGGCAGCTGGTCAGCCAGTTGGTGACTCATCCAACTTGGGTGCTAGGAATTGAAGCCTGGGTCCTCTGAAAGAGCAGGAAATACTCTTTTTTTGTTTGTTTTGTTTTTTCAAGACAAGGCTTCTCTGTGTAGCTCTGGCTGTCCTGGAACTCATTCTGTAGACCAGGCTGGCCTCGAACTCAGAGATCCACCTGCCTCTGCCTCCCGAGTGCTGGGATTAAAGGCGAGCGCCACCACCGAGTTCTTAAACATTGAGCCACCTCTACTACCCTTAGTTTCTTAGTCATAACCTTATTTCATAATAGCTATATACACCATTAATGGTATATATTTGTATTTTCAATATTCTAAAAAGAAAACTTGATCTGGAAGCATCAGTCAAATGTTGCACAAAAAATATTTCCAAGGCTATTCATGGTGGCACACACTTTTAAACCCATTATTTAGGAGGCAGAGGCAGGCAGTTCTCTGTAAGTTCAAGGCCAGCCTGGTTTACATAGTGAGTTCACCAGAGCTACACAGAGACCTGTCTCAAAAAAAAAAAAAAAAAAAAAAAAAAGATAATTCCAACAATACAAATACTATGGTGGCTGCAGAGATCAAAAAGCAACAGCATAGCTATCTCAGTTTGTGTCAGCACACCCTATGATGCTTCTACAATGATGAAACTGTCTCGCTTGCCTTCAAACAATGCCTGGTTGCAATGGACAGCATTCTTCGTTCTCATCAGTGACAACACTGAGATGTAGCATGAATCTTAAAAGTTCTTATTAATAAAATCAAACCTGAGGCCAGTTATTGGGGCGAACGCTGGAAGATCAGAGAGCCAGAACAAGCCACAGCTATCTCACCTCACCGAATCCTCAGCTGGTCTTGCTTCCTCAGACTGGAAGCCTCTATGTCCTCATATCCGAATGGCTCTCAGCTGAACTGCTGCTTCTTGAAAGCCTAAATGCTTAACCAGGCCAAACGCTTAACCAGGCCAAATGCTTCTCCAGGCCAAATGCCTCTAGTTTCTGGTCCTCACGCTTTATATACCTTTCTGCTTTCTACCACCACTCCCTGGGATTAAAGGTGTGGGTCACCATGCCTGGCCGTTTCCAATGTGGCCTTGAACTCTCAGAGATCCAGAGGGATTTCTGTCTCTGGAATGCTAGGATTAAAGGCGTGTGCTACCACTGCCTAACCTCTGTTTAATATTGTGGCTGTTCTGTTCTCTGACCCCAGATAAGTTTATTAGCATACACAATATTTTGGGGAACACAATACCACCACACTGAGAAGCTGCTCCTTTTTCATCAGCAAACTCCTAGCCTCACAATCACATTTTTACTACCCAATATTTGTGTGTGCATGTGAACAGTATAATGCTACTGTGAAAAAAACACATCAAATTTCTAGAAGAAAACAGATAATCCATAAACCTCTCAGCTCAGAGGGGAAAATGACTTAACAATGGATGCCAACAAAACTAAATATTCATTTGAAAGAAAACTAGACACAATCTGCTAACCATATACAAAAATAAATTCCATCTGGAGAAAAGAATAGATTTTTTAAAATGGAATTCTAAAAATTAACTTAAAAATCATGTGCTATATAAAGGAAGAGGAAATCTTAACTTACATGACAAATGCAAATTCTATAATAAACACAAGGACAGCATAAACACCAAGAGACAACAAATTTGGGAACAGTATCTTCAACTCAGAGGTCAAACAAAATTGATAAAGAGATTGCAGAAAGTAATTAATTTTATTAATTTATAAAATTAATTTTATAAATAAGATGGGCAACCCAACAGAAAAGTTAGTAAAGGTCATGACTAAGCAATCCAAATAAATAAATCCTCAAGACCACAAAATAAGAAAAGAAACCTATTCTTGGGGATGCCAGATCTCCCTGGGAAGGGGGGAAATAGAAGAGATTTCATGAGTGGACTGAGGACGGGTGAGGAGGGGAACATGAGAGATCAGGTTGGGGTGGGGACAGAGGGGGGAGAGTACTGAAAGAGACTACTGGAAAGGGGGGCATTTCGGGGTCAGGTAAAAACCTAATGCAAGGGCATCTCCCAGGAATCTACAAGAAGACTTAGACTCCTAGCAATAGCAGATACATAGCCTGAACTGGCTATCTCCTATGACCAGATTGGTGCCTACCCCAACTGTAATTCAGAGGCTTCATCCAGCAACTGATAGAAACAGATGCAGACCTACAACCAAACATTAGGCAGAGTTTGGGGAATCCTGTAGAAGAGGAGGAGAAAGGATTGTAAGAACCAGTGGGGTTGAGGACACCGCAAGAAAACTCACAGACTCAACTAACCTGGGCTCATCACAGCTTATGGAGCCTGAATCGACAACCAGGGAGCTTGCATGAGACTTATGTAGGCACTCTACACATATGTTATAGTTGTGTAGCTTGGTCCTCTTGTGGGACTCCTAACAGTGGGAATAGGGGGTGTCTCTGACTCTTTTACTGGCTTTTAAGACTCTACTTCTCACATTTGTTGCCCTGCCCAGCCTTAAAATACACGGGGAGGTTCTTAGTCTTACTGCAACTTGATATGCCATGTTTTGCTGATACTCATGGGAGACCTGCCCTTTCCTAAACAGAAAGGGAGGAGGGGTGGATTGAGGTTGGGAACAGAAAGAGGATGGGGGGGAGACCCTGGGGGGGAAGGAGGGAGGGGACACTGTGGCCGGGATATAAAATAAATACATTTATTTTTTTAAAAAAATGGGGGGGGGGGGGGAGAAGCCTACATCCTCAGGTTAAAGAAATGAAAATTCAAGTAATATTCATGTGTGAGCCTTTAATCCCAGGACTTGGGAGGCAGAGCCAGGCGGATCTCTGTGAGTTCGAGGCCAGCCTGGGCTACCAAGTGAGTTACAGGAAAGGCGCAAAACTACACAGAGAAACATGGTCTCAAAAAAACAACAACAACAAAAAACAAAACAAAACAAAACAAAACTAATAGGATATACTTCTGGCAGGGGAAGGGCTCTGTCTAAATCGGGAATTATTCTATTATAATCTTGTGGGAAAGTAGTCTAAGAAGATCTATTAAAATTAAATATATAAACCTTTTCTGAGCATAAAAGAATTTGAATATAATTGCATGTATGCATATAAATATGTATATGTGTGAGACAATTTACTGTTTATAGAGATAAGTTGAACAGTAAATATCTCGTAAGAGAGATGATTCATCTATATGGAGAAATAATAAATCATCACGGAAGCAGAGCTACAGTAATAATTTCATGGGTATTTCAATGAATTTAAGTCGCAAAAGAAAAATCAGAAAGGGATGATTCCATACTTTAAAGCAAAATCAGGCTTCTATATATCCTTACGTTTATACAAGTCTACACACACATATCTGATTATTATAGGAGAGTGGATATTCTATAATATGGATGACTATAGGAAGGATGGAGGGGATGAGATGAAGGAGAGAGGGAGTGCAGTGAAAACCAATGAAGAGAAGCAACACCGCAGGAAAAACAAGTACACATGTGAAGGTATGTTGACATCTTATGGGGAAACTACAGACGTAATGGACAAGACTTTACAACATTAATCTATTTGTAAATTCAGGCTTCTAAAGCCAATAAACAATAGCTTAGTAAATATTCATTAAATTCTGTGCTTTTAAAATAATTTGAGTTTGCACCATCCAACATTTTGCACTTGGCAAAATCTAATAAATGAAAAAGTATGTATTTTCAAAACTAAATGTCTAGAAAATATGCCTAAATGACCCAAAGATCCCTATTTGCCAAGTACTCTCAATTTCTCTCCATAACTGTGATTCAATAAAACCTACAAAGTTAGTATAGGTACATGCACAAGAATTTTAGAGGTAATAACATCAATTATACTTCACTCAATCTAAGATTTTTTTCTTTTTAGCAGTATTGTGAGGTTTATTGAGAAAAATTATGAGTTAATATAAAAACACATAGTATCTTGATGCTGCTTTGTGAATCTTACTGAAGTTTTCATTAAATTATGATTGTAAGGCTACAGAGATGTCTCAGCAGTTAAGAGCAACTACTGCTCTCTTAAAGGACCTGAGTTTGATTCCCAGAACCATGTGGTAGTTCAAAACTGCTTGTAACTGCAGCTCTAGGGGCAATCCAACAATTCTGGCCTCTATGGGCACCTGTACTCACATATGACAAATATACATATACACTATTAAAAATAATAAAATATTTAAGAATTATCTCAAGATTTGCAGGCTACCAAAAGAGAAACATTGACACCAACCCAGCCACAAAACTTTTCAACTACAATCTGCCCAGTCTGAAAAATATGCTAGAGCAATGGTGGCACAGAACTTGTGGGAGTAGCCAACCACTGTCTGATTTGACTTAAGGTTCACTCCACTAGAAGGAACCCATACCCGACACTTTTTGGGTAACCAAGAACCAGAGACTAGATAGCCCCAAGACACAGGGTAAAACCAAACACAAATGGTCATAAAACAACGATAATAACAAAACCCACAAATACAAATAAAATAATTCCTAATAATATCTGCTATCATCAGAGAGGCTTCCTCTAGCAGCAGATGGGAACAAATACAGAGAACCACAGCCAGACATTGTGAGGAGAGAGAGTCTAAATGGGAGTTCCCCATGAAATCCTTCCCCTCCGAGCTCATGGGATCCCAAGGAAGATGAGGCAGAAAGATACGAGCCCGAGGGGATAGAGGACACCAGGAGAACACCTCTGAATCAAATAAGCAAGGCACATATGAGCTCACAGAGACTGAAGCAGGGACTACATGGGTCTGCACTAGGCCCTTTGTGTATATATTATGGCTATTAGCTTAATATTTTTATGGGACTCCTGACTGTTAGCAAGAGTAGGTCTCTGACTCTTAGGCCTGATCTTGGGACTCTTTTCCTTTTGTTGAGTTGCCCTGTCCAACTTTGATATGAAAGTTTTTGCTGTATGTTGTTATATTTTATTATATCAGGTTTGGTTGTTATTTCTTAGAAGCCTGTTCTTTTCTAAACTACACAATGCAGAAAAATGATAATGAAGTTGACAAAATTAAAGATTCCTGGAAGCCGGGTGTGGTGGCACACACCTTTAATTTTAGTACTCTGAGGCAGAGGCAGACAGATCTCTGTGAGTTCAAGGCCATCCTGATCTACAGAATGAGATCCAGGATAGCCAGGGCTACACAGGGAAAACCTGTCTGGAAAAACCATACCAACCAACCAACCAACCAACCAAACAAACAAACAAACAAACAAACAAACAAACAAAAGGATCCCTTGTATGTAACCTTTAAACTATATTTTAAAATACACAACAGTTTCTGACTCTGCTAACAGTGAGTACAATTGCTCTTTACTATTCTTAACACTGATACTCTCACCTTTTCCAATATACCACTGATTTGAAAACACAAGATGGTTTTATAACACAAGCCTCATATGAGAATTGGGCTAGTGATGGATTGCTATGAGTTTTACAAGGCGGTTTATTATATATCTTTACTAAAAAAGACAGACATTCCAGATGCTTGTCTATTTAAAATTTTGTATTTATTTTAGATTTTTATTAAGTAACAAAATAAGAAAAAAGAATTTTTAACCCTGAGAATTTTAACAGAACAGAATTTTAAAAAAATCTTTAAACAAATTTTTAAAAATGGCTACAAACCTCCAATGTAGATTTCACATTGTGATAAATATTTCATGTTTAACTCCAATTTTCATAAGGGCAGTATACATTCTTAATCTGCTATTATTAGACAATTCTAATATATACTCTAAAATTTTACCAATAAGTTGATTTGTTATAAAAATTAGATAAAAATGATAAGTTTAGAGGAAAGCAGTGAAATGTAGTGAATTCCTATTGTTTTAATAGGTAAACCTGGGGTTACTTTTAAGATTTTCCTTTAGATTCATTTTCCTTCTGACTCACTTAAACGGCTTAAAAATAGTAACTTTAAAAGTAACAATTTTATGAAAATTACATTTAGAGTTTCATTTGCCTACTTTTACTGCCCAACACAGTTAGCAACCTTCATTCACAATCTTCTATCATCTCCATTCTTCTTATAGGCATCTACTTCAAATAACTGTACAGATTTAAGTATCATTTTGTAGTTGCTAGAGTATTTTAATTGAATTACATGCTCCCTGAGACAGGGTACTATACAGAGAGAAGCTCGGCTGGCATTCACTACTATTCATAGAATTGCATACATTCATCTATTTATCCACTCACCATTTACGTACTAAGCACTTACTGTGTGCCAGGACACTGTTCACTGTTGCAGACACAAAGTGAAAAAGAAACAATTCCTCTTCTAAAGCTGCCCAGACACAAGAACAATTGTGGCAGAAAAAGTTCCCCTAATAATAACTGTCTTGAAGATACAACAGTGAACAAAATAAAGTCCTAACTTTCATAGAGTTTATATCTACCGGGAGAAAGTAGATATAAACAAAATCAATACATTCTGCTGAGTGGTAGTAACTGTTGTGAATAAAATAACCAGTATGTGCAAACAGTGTACATGTAGGACAGATGGACATAAAGTCAAGAAACATCTTTGTGTTCCATGGAACATTCCTATATTTTCTTTCTTGTATTTTGAAACTTTAAAACTTTGTTTATTTTTATTTTATGCATATAGGTCCTTTTCTTGCATGTACAGCTGTGCACCACTTGTGTGCATGGTACCCACGAATGCCAGAACAGGACATCAGATACAGACTCCCTGGAAGGGAGGTTACAGATGACTCTGAGCTGCCATGTGGTGCTGAGAATAGAACCCGGGTCCTCTGTCAGGTCAGCCAGTGCTCACAGCCTGAGCCATGTCTCCAGGTGTTTCTATTTCTTTGAGGTAGGATCTTGCTGTGAAGTTCTGGCTGGCCTGGTACTCAACATGTGGTCCATGGCCTTCAAGGAGTATGCCTTCTGTCTCAACTTTCCAGGTGCTGGGGTTACAGGTGGGAGTCCCCACACTTGACTTTTTTTCAATATTCTGATAACTTATTTAAGGTTGTTTGTATTACATAACAATATTAGAAAAGAAGCAAAGGTTTTCAAAACAAAAATGAATTTTTTCCAGGTTTACCCACAGCTATAGCACTATATTAACACATAGTAGTTGGTTATTCATGGTATTAAATACTAATTATAATTTTAGTACCAAAAGATAATTGGTCTCTGCAGATTTTGAATGATCCCAACTTGAAGAGTTGTATGACCCCAGGTTGATTTTTCTCTCCTCATACTGGACTTTGTATAGCTTAACAGCAGTATTTTCCACGTGTAATAAATACAGTAATACAAGTGACTCCATTGGAAAATGGCAAAGAAAACACAGAAAATTCAACTAGTGTTAAATTTAAAGGAAAATTTGAATTTAGATTAGTTTTATATGACATTATTAATAAAGTAAACAATATTTAAAACTCACTTTGAAGTGTTTCAATTTCAATTCTAGCCAGTGCATCTTCTTTTTCCTTCAATTTTGTCTCCTTGTATTTTGCATAAAACTGCCCAGCATCCTAAAAAAAGAAGTTACAAGTAAATTAACATAAAAATAATTTTGTTTTGACAGTATGCTCCCTGTAACTTCCTTTTAGAACAACGCACTCATTTTCCATGTAGTTTTCCTTCTGTTTTCCAATGACATGATGGACAGAAGAAACGGAACAAACACTTCTCTGTAACGCTTTTTGCATGGTGGAATTTCAAGTAAACTTTTCACAATGAAAAGGAGGATTTCCTTTCCAATTCTCTTCCACTGTTTGATGTCTCCCCAAGGCCATACTACTGTACAGGCAGCAGCAGCAAAGCCTACTGACTGAACCTAGTTATCTACTGTGGACCAACAAGGTACTAGTGCCATTTTCTGTGTTACTGTCTTAGCTCCAGATCCTCAACACTACTGAGGATGAGCAATTCATCTCTGACTGAGAGCTGTCACTCTTCCTCCCTATCACTCTCGGAGAAGACTGTAACAGCTGTCACAGAAAACTGAAGACACAAACTCCATAGACACTCTAAAGTTTCAATGAGTGGCACACAGCCAAGTGCTCAGCAAGGCTCCAAGATAAAAGGCTAGGCGTCATATAATCACAGAGATGGGCAGAAATTGCCTGATTCTCTAGGCATATGACACTCCTAACGATGAAAATCAGCAAGGCAGATCTTCCCACACTCTTTGATGAAGTCTCATACATTTCAGAAATACCAGGCCACACTGTGTTTCCATACTTCTGTATCTGGTTTGGCCTCAGGTTGGACTATTTTGATCCCTACAATTATTTTGACAATCTCCTTTTCATACTTGGAAACTGTGTTCAAACAGGATTGCCTTTACCTTCTCCAGCAGAGCAAGGCCCTATACTTAAACACTCACATGCTTGTATCATGTCATAGTATCACCTAGAAGATGGGGGGACATTTAAGACAGAACTGAGATCTGGCATCTGTGTTTACTGAACTGAATCAAATTGGAATACATATGAAATCTTATAAAGAAGGAAATGAAAATGCACGATTTCACTGATGAAGAGTAAGGAAGGAAGTAGGCATCAAGGATAAGTTTAAGGTGATATTACTGTACTGTAAGATTCCTAGAGAAGATAATCACGGATCTATCTGTGATTACGTCTATAGGAAACAAAGGAACACTACTACCTAGACCAAATGCAGACACACGAGTTACCCCACCTCATCTCACTCACAAGGGTAAGCAAGTCAGAGGCGTCTCACGGGTCCGTTTCTTGGGACTACACTAGAACTACCGTGATGGATTAGGGAAATTAGAGAGAGAGAGACTTCCTGAACACTGACTGCACAGTGAAAGTACGCCTTTTCTTTTTCAGTCAGACTTTCGTGTTCCTCACTTCTACTACAGGCATTCTACAAACCATGGGTCAGCCACACCAATGTGTACTCAAAAGAGCAGAGGCAGTAATTCACCCAAGTACTCACCCTCCCATATATACATATATATACATATATATACCTACCTACATTTCCTCAAGGTCTGGGCTAAGGTTTTATGGCCCCTTACCATTTTCCACCCCACTCCCCTAAAAAACCTCAACCCTAAAGGAGAATTACTTTGTAGCAAGTCACATCAGTCATTTATACCTTGGTGTGAATGAATGAATGAGCTTATTAGCTTCTTTCCACAGAGTAGGTTTTAATAGTAGGGAAGAAGAAAAGGCCAGGAAGGCATTGGCTCCTTGAGGGGAGTAAGAAATGTGGCACCATGCAAAAAAAGAAGGGCACAGATTAGTTATTTATGAGGTGAAAGAGTATAGATTGAAATAGATCATCATAGTATATAGTACAATGAGATACAGTGTTTACGAGGACAGACTGACTTTTGAGACAAGATCTCACTAGATATCCCAGGAGGCCTTGAACTCATGATTCTCCTACCTTAGCGTCTCAAGTGCTGGGTTACAGGTGTAAATCAACACAAGAGAGAAGATTTTGGAGTGTGCCTATCTTTATGAAGAAGTCAGCTCTTTTATTTTACCAGCTAGGAGACATTCAGCAAATTGTTTCTCTACAGGTCAGTTTCTCATTCATAAATGAGGATAATAAAAGTGTCTAACTCAAAGGACTGTTATAAAGATTTAACATTTTACTATTTAGGAGACACTTAGGATGCCACCTTTACAGTTGGCTCTTCCATATATTAGCTTTTTTTTAAAATGACTTCTTAATAATTTGGCATCATTGCGCTTTCTACAACAAAGTAAGATTGAGTTTTATGTTTCACACCTCACCAAAATGCCTCCTGTCAAAGCCTGCACCTTCCTGCTTCTCTTACTTCTCCTTGTCTGCACCCTCCTGACTCAATGAAAAGGCCCGTTACTACTGGGCAGTACCAGCCTCTTCTTAGAGGTCCTGCCAACCTTTAACATTGCTCCACGAAGGTTTCCTCTTCCTGCCACAGCATGTAATTCTACCAAGAATCTGCTTTGAATAGTCATAGGAGCCTAAACCATCCTAAGGTTGTAAAGTATCAAATACTTAAACCTACTCTAGCTAACTCAAGGTTGTTCTGCATTCTCTATTTTATTACCTGCTTGTTCAAGGCAAAGAATCTCATTTTCCATTTCCATTTGCTCAAGCTTTAAGCATTTATTTAAATGTTCCTGATGTTTTGTCCTAGCTTACTTGTATTTCAAATTAGTTATAATTTGCCTTTTCTAAGAAATATTACTTCCCTAACAAATTTACCATTGTAACTAAACAATTCCGCTATGTTTCAACCATTCTTGTGGATATTACAGTATAACATGCTTAAAAGTACACTACAATCAGGAAGATTCTAAGAGGAGAATGATCACATGGTGCGGCAGCTTGAAATTCTGTCTTATATAGGACAAGAGATGAGATCAGAGATAACCTGGTAACTACCATAAGCATTTTTAAGGCTCATCAAAGGAAGAATACTATGATTATTGTATAAAGTTCCAGAAATGGAGATTTTAATTTTGAATAAATATAAAAAATAATTTTCTAATAAAAATTGGCTGAAAATTAACTCTGTATGTAATGTAGTATTCAAGAAGAGAGTGGGTGGTATTCCTTAATATATATTCTTTTTTTCTTTTTTTTTTTTTTTGGTTTTTCGAGACAGGGTTTTTCTGTGTAGCTTTGGAACCTGTCCTCGAACTTGACCTGTAGACCTGGCTGGCCTCGAACTCACAGAGATCCGCCTACCTCTGCCTCTCAAGTGCTGGGATTAAAGGCGTGTGCCACCACTGTCCAGCCCTTAATATATATTCTAAAGAGATTCAAGCATTCAAAAGGGTTTGAAAAGATACATTGTATTTAACACCCCCACAATCTCCTTGCTAATTCAAGATAATAGAATTGTTTAGTGAAGAAACAAAAAAGTTGAGTCTAAGATAAACTCCAGTTTATTAACACAGGAGGTTAAAGATTTTCTGTAGATATAAACACCATATCTATTCCCCTAGCCTTTGTAAACTGTCCATGACAATATAGATTAATAAATGTTTCATAGAAGAACAAACAATTCTTTACTATCTCTAACTGACCAGTTAGGGCTCTTTAGTACTGTATCAAAACTATGGCATTTACATTCTTCCAGAGTTTGTCTTCTTAAGGAGCTTGTAGTTCTCAGGACTAGAACTTTCAAAAAAAACTTTTCCTCTAGAAACAATGTTCTTCACATTTAAATGTTCTTCAAGAGTTCAAAATCTGCCTGTACAGTCAGCAAACAAAGGTTTGGTTTTACATTTAAGAGTGTGGCAAATCTAAAGGTTATTAGTATTTGTACATGATTATGAAACATGGGCTCCTGAAGAAGAAGCCATTGGGGCTGTTATATGTGTTTAGATTTACCTGATAAACCACTGCTATATGTGTTATGCTTTTAAAGATATGTGAGGATGATTTATGATAAAATAACAGTTTCCACTTAAAGAATATGTAAAAAAAAAAACTACATTAAATTAAATTTTAGACTGCAGAATACGTGTTTCATGAAAAAAGGAGTTTTTCTTTTCTTTGCTTGGATGGGCTGAAGGTGGAGGTATATCTTTCTGAAATCAGCTGATAGAAAGGATCATGGAAATCTCTGGCTCTTTGTACTTGCCATGGTGAACACAGATGCACAAGCTAGACTCAGAAGGTTTGAAGTAATAGCTAGATGCTACTGAAGGCATCATTGTTCTGATCTGAGTGGCATGAGACCTGAACAATGCCCCATTTCCTAACAAGTGTCTAACCTGCAAAATAATTGCAATCTATTGGAATTTTAGGGTGATCTGTGCTTTACCAAAAATCTATCAGTCTATTATTGTGACAATAAGTTGAGTATCTCTCATATATAAAAATGTTTGAGACCAGAAGCATTTCAGAGTTCTTATTTTTCCAATGACTACTGCATATTCACATATTTTGTCCAGTTTTGGACTATGTGCACATATATAATGGGACCCAAATCTAAACATAAAATTTTTTATGTCTCACATATACTTTATAGACATAACCAGAAGGTAATTTTACAGACTATTCCTACTTTGCATGAAACAAAGCCAGTGGACACAGAATCATCTGAATCATGCCATCATGTCAGCACTCAAAAAGTTTTAGATTTTGGATTTCAGATTTTTGGATGTGGATGCTCAAACGTACAATACAAATGGTGCTAGTGAGTTGTACAGAGAACATTCATTGGGAACTTTTAGTTAGCCTGACAGAGGTTTTATTATAGAGAAAAATTTAGTAAGATGTAATACTTCTGAGGCAGGCAGGTTGTAGTATGGAGAAAGCCCTTACATCAATCTTTAACATTACTGACATAGTAATATTAAAATAACATTCTGGCTGGGAGGTGGTGGCACACACCTTTAATCCCAGCACTCGGGAGGCAGAGCCAGGAGGATCTCTGTGAGTTTGAGGCCAGCCTGGTCTACAGAGCAAGATCCAGGACAGTCACCAAAACAACACAGAGAAACCCTGTCTTGAAAAAAAAAAACCAAAATAAATTAAAAAAAAAAATTCTGAGTTGGCATTGTTGGTTATGTTTTAGTTTACTTTTACTTCTCCCTAAATAACTCAAAATAAGAAGCAATCTGATATTTTAGAGAAGATGGGCACTGTTCTAGAGTGGTAGGAGCAGGAAGATGTGGGAATAAGGAATGTGGAAGAGTCCTGGAGAGGTAGGTGGAAAAAAGACAAAGGATGTCCCATGTCATTCTGATTGTTTGACAGCACCAATCTCTTGATTGCAGCTTACAAATAACCTTCCAACAGGAAAATACCATAAGCACATTTCTGAAAACCTGTCTACAAAGTCACAGGTTCTATTACATTTTGTTGTTCCAGTCACTTAATGATACATTCTTAGACTTACATATAATGTATAATAAGATTGTAATAAAGAGTAGAAAAACTTCACAATTGTGCACTTTGGGTAAGAAGTGAATTTCCTGCAAAGAGCTAGAAGATATGGTCTCCTGTGCCTGAGACAGTCCTACTGATAGGAATACAAAGCCTAAAAGCTGCTTCTGCATTCGGGACGAGACAGAACAGGAGCCACCTACTCAACCTCACCCAACCCAAGGACTGCCCTCCACTTTCAGAACAATGAAGAGCAGCCTAATACTCAGAGAAACTCATATCAGATGCTGGCCTTTTCTCTTTTCTATTTCTTATATGCTAATATTTATTTTTATCTGTTTCAACTTTCATGTATAATGAGAACTAGTTGTGGCCTTTGGGCAATTTATTTCACCAATCTGAGTCATGAGTACTTTTCAACTCTAAAATATGGCATCAGTGAAACTATGTATCTTTAACATTCTCCCCTAATTAACATTTTTGTGGCTATTTATGTTTTCTACATCTAGCAGTAAAACTAAAAAATTCTGTGTTGTAGTCTGTATCTCCAAGAATCTGCACCTTATTGTGCTCCTCCTACACTTACAGAAGGTAAAAGTACAGAATTGTGTCTTAGGTTGTGAGGTTTCTCCAGTTTCCCTACATCTTTATCTAGCAGTGGAGCTTCAGTCTTAGAAATTTCAAACTAACTTTCATTTGCTTATGTAATCCCAATATCAAAAAGGCTTGCCTGCAATTTTTAAAATGTATTTTAGACTTATAAAATAAGTGGCCACATCCCTTGGAAAATCCATCTTTAACTGTGAGTAGAAGGGCAGGCCGCTAAATTTCCAACAAACTTTAAGGGGCTATGCACCCTGCTCCAATTAGCTGTAAATGCTTCCTATGCTTGGATTCTGACAAGAGTCTTGGCAAGCAGAAGCAACGGACTAGAAATGAAAGGCTGGTGCTAAAAAAGGGTGGCCTCCAGGCTTCCTTCAGTTATGGGTCCAGGGAAAAAGCTTCTGAGAAGGGTGGTTGCTTCCACAAACAGGTAATTTTGTAAAGTACCAATGGATTTTGTGCTTTTAGGCTATTTTAAAAGAAGACAGAGTTATACAGGGATGATTCCCATGTCTTCTCAGCTACTGCTTTTATGCAGCCCATGAATCCTAATGGAGGTGAAGGGTGTGCACACTGGATCCTTCCTATGATAATCTAACATTTAATCATGGTTACATTGGATGGGACTAGAACTTAATGTGAAAAATTTGTAACTTTAGGAAATATACATCTAAATAAATTTTATATATTACTAAGAAATGTTACATATCAGGTAGTAAGCTGCTAAAACAATAAATTCACAGAAAATCAAACTATCAATAAAATGTGGGCATTTAAGATCTTGCCAAGACAAGGTAGGAAAGCCCTTCAGAATATCCTGCTTCACAGAAAAGTCTGTCAGATATGCTAGGCCTGTGGGCCGAAGATGGATGCCCCAACGTTGCAGAGGAACCTTGGGTGACTGTTCAGGCAGCCAGCTGTTTCTGTCATTTCTCACATTTTTTTTGGAAGTTGCCTATCTGCACTTCCTGCTTACTTAGGTAATAATTCCTTCTTGGGTCTCTGAGGGAGTTGAAGATTAGATAGTTATAGTTTTCCTTGATAACAAATTCAGAAAAGAAACTCACTAAAGAGGTGTAGAGTGTATAAGTTTGAAAGACATCAAAAGATAGTTTTGGGTTGGTAATACAAGTTAGGATAGAAAGCAAATTAGGTACATTTTGGACTCACCAAAATAGGATAAATAATAGAGTATTTTTTCTGAATTTGTCAAATGTTAATGGACTGGACATTGGTAATGTAATTCTTGACTGTATATATTATATATAGTTATTGTACTTATTGTATATAGTTTTTCTTATATTAGTTATAATATTTTTATTATTTTAGACAAAAAGGGGGAAATGTGGTGATATTTGTAATCTAAAAAATAAAGTATGCCTGAAGATCAGAGTACAGAGTCAGCCATAGAGTTAAACCTAGAGGTCAGGCAGTGGTGGCATACATCTTTAATCCTAGCACTCAGGAGGCAGAGGCAGAAATCCATCTGGATCTCTGTGAGTTCAAGGCCACACTGGGCTACATGAGATTGATCCAGTCTAAAAGAGCCAGGCAGTGGTGGCACATACCTTTAATCCCAGCACTTGAAATCTCATGCCTTTGCTACCAGTATTTGGGAAGCACACACACCATTAATCTCAGCATTAGGAAGGTTGAGACAGGAAGTGATATGGCTGGGTGGAGAAAGTTGTATAAGGCGTGAGGAGACAGGAACTTTTGGCTGAGGACTCAGAGGCATTCAGTCAGAGGATTTGTGGAGTTGGCGAGGTGAGAAGTGGCTGTGGCTAGTTCCTTTGTCTCTCTCTGATCTTTCAGCATTTGCCCCAATATCTGACTCCAGGTTTTTATTGTAAGATCATTTAGGATTTGTGCAACAATGTGTCTTACTTCAGGCTATAAGATGTAAATTAATAACCAACTGTAGATAAGTGGCACCTCTTGAAATAGAGGGTCCTAACAATTATATTATTATGGACTCAAATATATCCAACTCCAATACACATGGTGATTAAAATAAACTAGGTTATAAAATTAAAACTGAAAAGTAGACAACACTGATTATATATTATCAACTTCCGCTACTTTCTTGAATACAGAACATGATCAATTAAAAAACACCCCAGGGCCAGAGGTATAGCTCAGCTGTAAAATGTGTGCTTAGTTAGCATGCCTTAATTAGGCCATGGTTTCAAGCCACAGAACCATACATGCACATGAGCATGTGTGTGCATGTGTGCGTGCGTGCGTGCGTGCGTGCGTGCGTGTGTGTGTGTGTGTGTGTGTGTGCAATCTCCAGAAAGGTATTATGAACCTTAAAATATTTTTGTAGATGATATATGTTGACAATGAACATAAAAGCCCAGCTTAGTCAGACTATTAAAGAACATGTACTCTGTTCAAAACTATTACGAGAACATGAAGCAGACTAGAAAGGTGTGGAAGTTAACTGGGGCTATATGCTTGTTAATGTTACAGTTAAATTACAGCATCAAAGCATAAAAGTCTTTTGATATAATTTAAGTTCCTTCTAATTCATATTCCATGTCCTTTGCTGATCATTTTATTGAGATTTTTACTTATCTAAATACTCTGTCAAGTTCTCCAGCTTTGCTCATAGAGTCACGCATTATAGTTTTCTTGTCCATTAACTTTATCCTTTTTAAACATTCTTTTCAGACTTCACATATAAGACTTACCGGTTAAAAATTAACTTGCTAAATAAATAAGCCTAAATCCAGAGATTTGGAATATAGTCTTTGATGGTAATATGATATCCTCCTTTTTAAAAAGTGGTTGAAACTTTCCCTTAGCTTTAACACAATATGGTTTTGTGGGAAGTGCTTTATCTATGAAATTGTCTGTGTATAATACCACCTGTGGTAGTTTTAATTTAATTTAATTGGCCCCCATAAGCTCATGGGAAGTGGCACTATTAGGGGGTATGGCTTTTTTGGAATAGGTATGGCCTTGGAGCAAGTGTGTCAGTCACTGTGAGGGTGGGCTTTGAGATCTCATACAAGCTCAAGTCATGTCTACTGTCTCACTTCCTGTTGCCTGCAGATCAAAATGTAGGACTCTCAGCTTCTTCTCCAGTACCATGTCTGCCTGCACGTCACCATGTCACACCATGATGATAATGGACTAAACCTCTGAAAATGTAAGCCATCCCAATTAAATGTTTTTCCTTTATAAGAGTTGCCGTGATCGTGGTGTCTCTTCACAGCAACAGAAACCACTAAGATACCACCTAGTACAAAGTGGCCACTTATATGTTAAGGTTCTATTTCATCTTCCACAACTCAGTTCAAGTGGTCCCTCTTGAGTTTTCCTTGTCATACTGAATACATATAACTTACACCTTTGAACAACTGCAGGTGTCACTAGATACTACAAATTGAAGCTTAAATGACCTACTAATCTGGTATCTGTATTCATGTGCTGTAACTGGCTAGTAAGTCCTAGAAAGCATATTCATTTCCAGTGCCCCCTGTCATGCCTTGTTTTTATATGTCCTTACCATATTTTTTTTGGCTGGCTGATTTATTTTTCAACAAATGACCAAAAGGAGATTTACATATCAAATTTTTATTTAACTATTCTCATTTGGATTTTTGGGGGTGAGAGACAGAAAAGAATTTAGACAAATAGGCAATAAGAATTCTCCTTAGGGCTCTCCCATGCTAAACAATAAAAGAGAACTTAAGAGTAAAAAGTGAGCAAAACGCCACTGTTCTCAATTCTGCTGGAAATTTTTAGATACATATGAACTGTAGTAAAGTAATTAATATGTAGAAGATGAATGGGAAGGAAGTTGGGAGAAGAGTTGCTACGACAACATGTGGGTTCAGATTCTGCCTCTGTGAAGTTCACTAGCTAGAAGCTTCTAAATCTTCCACTTCCATATACTTTGCAGCTCAGTTTTAATTAACTTTTCAGGAAATCCAAGAGTTTTACACCAGTTCTCTCAACTGACAACTACTTAACTAGCTTACTATGTACTTATAAGGGGCTTTGTAAGCACTTAGATTTGTGTCAGTCAACCTTGGTATTACAGTACATGATTCAAAAATATTGTGTAAGAAAGATAAACTATGAGTAGGCTACCAGCATGGTTTCTATAAAAACAAATGTAGTATTTTGTAAAATTCAATGTGAGAGAGGCTGCATCTAGATGTAAAAGTCTAGAGGGAAATCGTAAAAATCTATAACAACTATAAACTTATATTCCTTCACAAGGATCTAGCTTTTAAAGAAATCAAGATGAAAATCCACCGTCGAAGAACACATGATCATAGGTTTGGTTTATACAAGGAAGAGGGCAATGACCACTGTTGAGCCAGTTCCTATATAAATGTTAAATAATGACTCTATATTACTGAGTAGTAAATAAGCATAAAGTTCATGCCTAAAAAATTGAGATATATATGATATATAACTTTTATATGTAAATTGTTAGTGGCATTTTTTCTGACTACTGTGCCAATTAACTAGTCTTCTTCAAGTTAAAGTGGCTACTTCCGAATTTCACAAGTACGTTATTTAAGAACATCTCATGGAGGTGTCCCAGTGTCATCAATGGCACGTGTATTCAACATTATTCAATTTTATGGAGGATGAATTAATACAAAGGTCACAACATATGGAAAACAAGAATTCAGACCCATGACCTAATTCTAAAAGCAACTACTCAGCACTGCTTTACTGGTATCTTTCATACATTAATGTTTTCATGTGTGCACTTGTGTGTGCGTGCGTGTGGTGTGTATACATACACATACTTGGGCCATAGCACATGTGTGGAAGTCAAAGGACAACTATGTAGAGTTGGTTCTCTCCCTTCACCTGTACCTGAATCCTGGAATGGAACAGGCTTACTCAACTTTTACCAGATGAACTTCTCTGAGACCCTAATATTTTTTAGTATAAAGTACTACTTCTATACTATATACTATACTATAAATACTATAAAGTATTTCACTATTACAATAATTATATTGTTAGTGAGGGCCAGAAAAACTAATTGTAAGTTCCTAAAGAAGAATTCAAATATCAAGCAGTAGCTTAAAAAGGGGGGGGTGGGAAATCACCTCATTTTCTTTCTTAGAATGCTTATCAGTAAGAAATGATTACAGCAAAACTTAAAACTTAGGCTTTTATAGTCTGGAAGGCTAATGCCTCAGTGAAAGTAGAAAGGCAAATGCAATCACACTGAAAGTTAAAACTTTAAAATTCAAACTGATCGAGAGTTAAGGAGTGCAGAGTTTCTAAACATTTCTAATGCTGCAGCCCTCATGTTGTGACTCCAACTTTATAAAATTATTTTTGTTGCTACTTCCTAACCATAATTTTGCTAGTTATGCATTGCAATGTAAATATCTGATATTCAGGATATCTGATATGTGACTCCCGTGAAAGGGTCATGAGAACCACTGTTCTAGGGAGATAGGTTGTTCGCTTGTAAAACTTAATACATCGACTGGCTGCCTGGCACCAAGTGGCCCAGGCTGGCAGGCACCACTACGATGACCAGGTGTGTGGTGGAGAAATGGGAGAAAAGGAGAAGCAGCATGGTTCATGCACTATGGAGAGAAGCGGAACTGAAGACTTGATGGAGGTGAGGAACAGGCTGATATGGATGGCCTACACTGTTACCTGAGGCCATAGTGATGTCTAGGTCTGAGCTGAAGCTGAAAGCCATGTCTAGGTACGTGGCCCTACTGCAGCCATGGTCTGCGTAGATGTCGGCAGTCCTTGTTACCACCGTGGGGTCGCGGGGGATGGGATGGGAGAGCTGGTTGCACCCCTTGCCAGTCGCCCTCAGAGGGAGAGCAGTCCCAAGTGTTATGGGTGCAGGAGAGATGGCTCTGGGACCCTTTACAGCCCTAGGAAAATTGCCTACCCCCTCACTGGCTGTCACAACGGGAGGGCTGGCCCTGCATGTGGGAGAGCTGGTCCCATCCCTCACCATCATGCAGGAGAGCTGGTCCTCAACCCTTGCCTGAGGAAAGTGGTTCCAGTGGAAGCCCAGACTGACCAATTCAGCTACCACTCAAATCCACATCCAGGGCTTTGAGTTGACATTCCTAACATCTACCCCATCTGTGACCTGCTGGAATATGTGAAGGGACTGGTCCTATGGAACCATAGCCCCAGGATCTCCATGACTTGGAGCAACAGCAGGATATCTGAAAGAAGTTTTGGTGAGGGTCCAGTATTGATAGTGTAGCAAAAACCAGAGGCCTTGAACCAGACCAATAACCCATTGCAATCAGCATCTGCAATTAAAGCTTTTGGACAACACTCTGTGATACACTGCAGCTCCCAAGGCCACTAAGATAAATGAACACATGATGGAGAGGCAGGAAAGATAGAGCAGTGAATTGATTTTATGTTTTTCTTTTCTTTTTGGGGGGAGTCTACAAGGTTGAGGGCAGACATGGAAGGAATAGGAAATGAATGAGATTGAAGTGCATGGTGTGAAATTCCTAAAAATCAATACTATAGATTGTCTTCTGCAAAGATTCTAAAATTGTTTGTTTGTTTGCTTGTTTTTAAAGGTTTTTTTTTTTAAGGCAAAAATTTGCCCTGAAGACATTTTTCTGTCACACATTTTCATAAACATAGTTTGGTAAATATAGCTTTCCTCTCTCTTATTAACTGTTACTGACATAGTATAAAAACATCTGCATACTTTCCCAAATAACATGTTAATAACTAAAAGTGTTTATTGAGTATAAACACAACCTAAGATTCTATAATCAATGACTATTAGCATGAATTACGTTCATAGAAAAACTACTAAACAATTTCTTAAATGATAGAAAAAGTCAGACTAGGAACTTTTGTTCTATTTTCCCTTTGGACAAAAAAAAAAAAAACTCACTAAAAGAAGAAAAAAGAAAATAAAATACAGCATAACTAGTTTCTGTAAATGATTAAAAAACCAGTTCTGCTATGTGTAGTACAGTGGGCAGACCTGGCTCTATCTTATAAACACTTCTTTTTGAAAAGAAACATTTCTCCATTTCTCCTCCAAAGTTACAATCTTAACCCCAAACTCTATTACTAAACCCCAAAATTTAACACTAAAAAGTATTCTTTTACTTTTAAATATTATGGCTACCTATTAGAAATTTTCAATTTAGCAAAGGAATAATTTCATAAAAGATGATTGGAATGCTAAATACAAAGAAGAAAGTGAAATATCCACATACATTCTCCTAGTTTGATCAGGGCTAACCCGAAACAAAAATTCTGATTACTGGTAGAAAACAAAATGTCCCCCTCTCCTTGAAGCTGCAAATAAAATGGAAAGTAATATCTATTTTTGTGCAAATGTTCATGTAAAGGTTTTTCTTTATACTGTATTGGATGCTATTAAAATAATGAATAAGTTCATTAAATCTTGTTCCTTTTTATTAGTTATGTCTTTAAGAATAACAGCTGATTAAACTCTTATTGCTCTTATGTCTGTCATAAAGATAGTTTATCATTTTCCTTTTTCCAGTGTCTTGGACTTCAAAATGCAAAATAAGAGATAATTACAGGAATAGGTGCCTAAATAATCTTAGAACAATTGTAAGTTAGGGTTAACTTATGAACATATATTATCCAATCAATATTATGAAGCATATACTACATATCAGCATTCAAATAGCAGACATGGTCATAAATTGTTTCATGAATAATTAAAAATGAAAGCATCTAACATTCTATTAAAGAAGTACTTTTTACCTGGATTAGATGAGGCAATGCTTTTAGTGTAAGGCAAAACCAAATTCCCAGTTTGCATGGAAGCAAATCATGCCATTGTGGTTTTACTAGCAATCTAAAGGATGGGAGAAACCCAAGCAACAAATCAGAAAAACAGACAAAATTGAGAAACATAATATTTTAAGCAATTATGAAATATTTTATGAATGTCAATTTAAATTAAAAAATAAAGTTTTCAATAACATATTTATGACAGTCATCACTTAATCTGACTTAGTCTTCTATGAAATACAGTAGTTACAAACATGATATATATGTAAAAAGTACAAGAATCCAACCTATAAAATTTTGTGGAAAGAGGTTTTTAATCAAGTTATAAAAATTAAAAAAAAAACTAATTGGAGGGGAGGGGCTGGGGAGATATCTGCAAAATACATTATATGAATGTGTGAAATTCTCAATTGAAAAACACAAAAACCCTAAAATCCCCCCCATTTAGGCTGGGCTTATCATCACCTCTACAAAATGAATTCTCAGACCTTATGATTACTCCAGCTATAAAAGACTAGTCATTGTCAAAGTGCTCCAAAGTGCTGACAAGTAGTTACCAATATGGTAGCATAAACAAACCAAGGCATAAAAATTAATGACATTTTCAGTTTGCCTAAGCATTACTCACTGATGTCATAAGATAGAAGACAAACAGAATGGTCTCTGATCTCCATCCCACATTGATCCAGTTCCTGCCCTGCTGTGTGAACAATTTAAACCCTTTATTTCTGTTATGAATCAATGGAAGAAATGTCATGTCTTTTTGAGTGTTCTGCATATCACTCGCTTCCTCTCTATTTATCGTCAATTCTGAACAGAGACAGATTATTCTAGTAGCATTCTATTTCTAAAGTTCAGTAGAAAAAATTCAAAGTAAAAGACTTTGAGAGGTTAATACTATTTAGATATATGTGAACCCTTTATAAGAAAAGAAAATTTTTAAGAATTTCGCTTAGGATTTGTCTTGTAAATTATGACATATTCATGTCCATACCTAAGGCAGGTGTGACAGCACATCTGAAGAGGATTCACACATGAAGTAGGATCATCTTAAATTACACACTATTTTGTGCATGCCTACCTTTCATTTTTTTCAGAAGCACTGAGTTTTGCTGCATCCGTACTTTTGCTTCCTGTCTTCTTCTTCTTTTCTCTCTTTTTTCTACCCAGCAGCTCATCCTTATCATGAAAAGAAAGACAGTAACCGAGTGATTTCAACATGCACACCTCAGACGCTATAAAGACTCTTTCGTAAAGAGAGAGCACTAGAGCACTTATGCAGACGTGTGTGGAGTCCAACACGACCAAGTAAACTCAGCAGTCTGTCACAGTAACTGTTGCCATGGCATCCAGCCTTACAGGCACATGAAATTCAGCACTGTCAGGCATGTGCATTCCCATGGCAATCAAAGTTTTCTAGGAAGAGAAAGTATTCAACTTACTTTTTATTATTAATGCACCTTTAATAGTGCTACTTTAAAAAGAGTGAGTAATAAATGATAATTCATGAATGTTTGATTATTTATAGCATACAAATAAAAATCCATAGCAGAATAAATTATATTGCATATTAGACTGAGGAAGTTTAATAAATCCTTTAACAAACTGATCCCTGACGTTATAATAGATATCCATTTTAAATTTTATTTTATGTTTTTAAAGTAAACACATTATACAAGAAGCCTGTGACAAAAATTTCCCATCAATTACATTAAAAAATTCTACTTAGATGGTAATAATTAGAAGAATATGGCTCTACTTTACAAAGTTTTATTATAAACTCAAATGCTGTATCTTTTTAAAAGAAAGGTTTAAAAATATTCATGTGTTTTTCTTGGCATAAAAATAAATCAAGCAGTAACTAGTGACAGTACAACTATTATAATACAAAGAACATGTAGGAAAATAGAAATTTCTATCACTTGAGAAATAAGTGTCTAGAATTCTATGTAAAATAAAGGAGGCTAGGCCATTTGATTTATCCCCAATACTTACCAGTTGTTTTTCCAGGTAGATTGACCAAACCACAGCATAATGACCCACTGTGAGAATAATGAACAAGAGTAATGCCAGCTCAGCATTGCTCATTTTTCTCACTCGCCTGTAGTAGAATACTGGCTGTCGCCAATCTGGAAGTCCATTGATCAGAATATCATCATACCTGCAGTAGCAAATATAACAATTTTTTATGGAGAGTTTAAGATAAAGCAAAACCAAAGCAAAGCTAAAGAAAAACTTCATTTGCACCTACATTTAAAACAGAAAAAGAAAAAAAAATTTCTCTTAGAGGTAACAACTAGAGTTTACCAGCATCGCAGTGCCTAGTAAATTCAAAGCATGGTTAAATGGCTTCAATAACAATCTTCAGGAAGGCCCACAGTATTAATACCCTGGACACCAGATCTCAGGATTTACAGCACCCAGTTATTCTCTACCACAGAATCAGTAACAAAAGTTAGGCTCTCACAGAGGAAATAAAATAAAATAAAATAAAATGAGCTATTTGCATTATATATTATTTGAATGAATTACACATTAATTGAATCAAGCTCAGTGTATATTTTTTTACTCAATACTTTTATGTCTAGCCTCATGATAACAGTAGTTGAATGTTGAATATCTATACACATTATTTTATTAAAGCTCTTAATGACATAAATGAGTGCCTATGATTTTGCAGAGCTCATGTTCCTTTAAGAACAAAAAGATCTCAAATTAGAGAAGGACATGAAAATAACAAATGTATGTCAGAGTTCACAATAAACCTGCTTATTTGTAAACCCTTAAGTAGCAATTTCCTCATTTGTGGCTTTTGCTGTAAGGGAAGAACATTAATACATAACAGCCTTCCTTATAGATTTAAACAATCATTCTTGGTACTATCAGGCTAATGGAGAAATAAAAATTCAACTAAATTTAAATTTATTTGTCAGTTACTGAACAAATACTTTAAGGTTAAAAATAAGGACTACATTTATGATTGTGAAACTCAAAATGATCACACACACTGTATACTTAATACACACAACCTGTTAATCTTAATTGAACACAACTCATTAAATATTCTAATCACACTATTTCTAGAATTAAATCTCCACTGAAAGGCCTAATTTGGTGCAACACATTGACCAAAATATTTTAATTAAAAATATTCTGAGTTAGTGGCAGGCCTAATTACAGGAACAGAAATAGGACCTATATTGTCAGGCAGGTCAGCAGAGCTCAGTAGTAGGTTTTTCTCAAGTAAATTGACCGATCTAGGAATAATAGCACAGCTGCTAAACTGCCAGTCTTGACATGTAAATCAATTTAAATGCAACAACTGCAGTAGCTACTTGATAGTTATTAAATTGATACCTTGGAGATATGCTAAAAATATAAAGTGGGGGGTTTATTATAGAAAACTTCTTTTTTCAATAGAAAAGCATTGCTTATTAATGTAAAATATTATTTATTAGTCAATCTTTAAAAACCTTTTAAATCACCTTTAATTATTAATACTATTAGATCAGAGTATCTGAGTAGTAAAAGGAAAGGATATTTACAAAAGTTAAATTACAATATGGTTTTGTGGTGGCAGGGTCAGGCAAAATTTGATGTGAAAAATACTCTCCTTTTCCAGTACTTGTACTGTTCCTTAAACATTAACTTCACGCTAAAACATTATGGAGCCCTAGAAAATTTATTCTGTCTTCAGAATTTTATGTTTAAATCTATCTTTTACAAACTGACTAATTTAGACCCAGGTAAAAAGGTTATGTTAGTATGCCATAAGATCACAATACTCAAATGAGGTCCAGTGATCGTTAGGTCCCACATTTATGCTGAATTCTCTTTTACATCAGATTTCTTGAGGATGAAAAAAAGGTGAATGAAAAAAATCATTATTTTCAGAAATATCTCCACTGAAGTAAATTCTAAAAGGTATGGTTAATAAAAAGTATTTGAGAATGGGGAGTTGATTCCTTATTAGCATTAATACAAATATTAAATTTGCTTTGGACCTAAACTGTATTGGAAGAAAATATAGCTGCACTCATAACTAAGACTCGTCTATCAAGTATTTCATCACCATCACTAGGAAAAGCTACTATTTTTCTATCACACGTATAAATTGCATTTAGTGCACAACCAAATCCAAATGAAAGAAAACATGAAGCAGCAGATATTTACTTGACTATGCCTGCCACTCTGAAACACAGTGTCCAGGGATTAAGCGTATAGTCAATGCTCTATTGATTTTATTCCAATGAACATTACGGCTCACATAACTGGCCATTTGAAAGGAGAATAGCTTCTATTTTAGTTCACTTTTTAGACTGTATATTGTTAAAAGATAAATTACTACCTTCCTGATGGGACACTGAAAAGACAAATATACTTCTTAAAATATACACAGACACTCATAAGTTATTTAAGGAAAAAATGTGTTGACAATACAAAATTTATAACACTTTTATCATGTGTTTCTATATTTAAACACATAACACTCAAATGCTCTGTAACTGAGATGGATACAAACTATTCTTAAGTTTGCATTTAAACCAGATTAAGAATGTACAAATGATAAATGTGTTACCAGTTAGACAGAAGCAAATCTCTATCATAAAAAAAAAAATCACTAACACACACAAATAAAAGCTGACATGGAGCTTCTTGAAGTTTAAAGCACTAATTGATCAGTTCCACATATCCAACACATGGCCTAATGCACATTTGCTTCATTTGATTTTCTTAAATACACATGATAAACATGAAATAACAGTTGCAAAATCATTAGTAGTTCCACTCTAGAATCGCAATTCATCATACCTGCCTGCTAGAAATACTGAGGAACAAATTTAAAATAATCTTAAACTACCAGCAGAAAATATTTACATTATTTTAAAATAGAAACAAAATCATAAAATAGAAACAAAATCAAAATGAAAATCTGAACAGTAAAACATGAATAAATAATTCTAGCATTTGTCAAAAAATAGAAAACTGAATTTCCTATTACAGAGAATATGATTTTTTTAGCTTAAAAAATATCAATTTCCATTTTAGGTCAGATTTTAAACCTTCCATCAAAATTCAGTTGCATAGAGATTATAAACAAGAAATAACAGTAAATTAAGTGATCTTAACTAATTTCCTCTGTGTGTGTGTGGTGTGTGTG
>CABHPR010133256.1:15673-60700 GCA_902168415.1 Peromyscus melanophrys | reverse complement strand
AAAAAAAAAAAAAGAAGAAGAAGAAAAGTGTTCATTGATAAAGGATTCATTCAACTAAGGATTATCATGTGACTCCTAAGAAAGTTTATTCATGTTGCTGTTGGTTTCCAAGGCAATGTGCCCAGCACATGCTACTGTACTTCCGACAGGGTTTAGAGCGCCATGGTTGGCGCTGTCCTTTCATGGAAAAGGATGAGTAATGGAGCCTGGATGTGTGTCTTTCTGAAAGATGGTTCTGAAATGCATTGATTGCCCCTTGGTCACAAGATTTTAAAGGGATATTTACTTTATATTTTCCTTTGATGTGTGAATTAGAATTTTATATATACTATATCTAGAAGATTTAGGAAGGCACAAAGTTTTCTATACTGTGTTGAAATTAAAGCAAGTCCACTTCTAGGGACTTGTCCTAAAAATTATGTAAATGTGCAAAATGAAATATTTATGATGGTAATGTTTTTTGAAATGAAAACCAATCTTAATATTTTATCTATTAATATTCAATTTTATCTGTGTTTTTTCTGTTGATTAGGTTGTATCTAAGTTTCCACAAGGTTTGTTTATTTCTAAACTGCTTGGAGAGTTTGAGGTAAGAGTTTTCTTCTCACCAGCCTGCTCTTTGTATTGCTTCATTTTCTTATGATAGATTCTGCTATTACTGCTGGATCCTCTAAGTCTGTGCCTTTAACACTTAAACCACCTGTTTTGTGTTTTAGTGGCTTTAAAAAAATTATGATAGTTAAGGATATGGCCAGTAACAAATATTTGGTTATGGATAGGAAGAATACTTACTGTTATAACATCATTGAAATAATGATTAACATATTTTTGAAGTGTGACAGTACCAAGAAGAGATGCATAAAAACAGAACGCCCCATATACAGTCTTGATTTTATATCCAGTAATAATATCAAGAACGAAGGCACTATAAAGATGTTTCAGATAATAAAAACATGGAGAAGTGTAAATAGACCTGTACTGTAAAAAAAGACAAATAATATACTTTAGGGTAAATGAAATGATGCCAGATTAGAACTTGAGTCTTCAAGGGGGTTGAAGAACAAAGGAGTAAAGAGAACATGTAAGTGGGTCTAAAAGACTGCTCTCTTGTACCAATTAAAACATTACTGTTTAAATAAAAAATGATGACCTCTAGCTGGGTTTAAAACATGAGATGATGTAATACACACGAAAACCTTAGCATAAATCAGTGGACTGGGGTTCTGGAAAGGAAGGGGTATGGGAGTAGAACTCTACCAACTTCTTTATTGCTCCTTGTTGGGAGCCAGGAAAGCAGAAAGCATACCAAAAGAATTAGAATAAAATACATCTGACGTGTCAATGAATTGACTCAGCTAATTGTAAAGTACACCTAAGCTGTGTTTCATATAATAACAACATGGAATTACCTTTATAGTAACTGAAAAAGCAAGGTGCATAACTTATATAATCTTGTAACAAAGCACTTAAGTTTTGACAATTCTGGAAAGTTATACAGAAAATGGCAATAATCGTTATTTCTAGGGAAATGATTGCTAGGTGACTGCGGGGCGTTTTCCCACCAACCCCACAGCTCCCCAGAGTTTTCTTGAGTGAGAGCAGCAGGAAATATTAGATAGAAGGATTTAGATTGTGGAGATAAACAGAAAATACAGGATAGCCTCGAGAGGGCCTGGAACCTATTCCAACGGCCCGACTGTCTCTGCCCCAGGGTTTTTATAGAGACGCCAAGGGGGTGGTGCAAATGACCTCCTCCCCCAGCACAGCCAAGTACAGACCATCTCAGACACCTGCACTCAGGCCTGTGGTCTGATCATCCTCTCTATGCAGACCTGCTGGGCAAAGCCACGAGGAACCTGAAAATGGGCTCCCACAGGTGACTGAAGCATTTGGGGATGAGCAGAGACTTGTTTTTTTATGAGTGAATTTTTTATTTGTGAGAATTTTCATCATAAATTTCTTCTTTAAAATTGTTTATTCTTTCACCACTCCCTATATATAACTTTGATTAGCCACATCATCAGTTTTATCCCCCTCTCCCTCCTGAGACTTGTTTTTGCAGAATATTTGCTTGGACCTTTTGAATATACTATGAAAAATTACTAATTTGGGGGTTGGAGAGATAGCTGAGAGGACCTGAGTTCCTTCCCAGCGCCCATGTCAGGTGGCTCCTAACTGCTTATAACTGCAGCTCTAGAGGATCCAACACCTCTGGCTTCTCAGGGCACTGGCACTTGTACCCACATGAGATACAATTTTAAAAAATTAAATCTAAAAAACAAAGCAGTTACTTATTTATATTTTTAATACTCCCCACCCTAGCTTTATGTTCAGTTATGATTTAACAGTAAAACACAATTATTTGAGAAACTGATAAACATAAAAGGAAAAGAAGTTTCAATATGTAACGTGAAGAAATAGATACTAATTCTAATTTGCCACCACCCCTGCCCCGCCCTGTCGCGCCCATTTTTCCTTTGGTTTGCTGATGGCTATAAAAGTGACCTTCTAAATGATCTGACTGATTTGAGACTCCTAATTCCCCAAGTGTTCTGTGGGAGAAGTCATAAAGAATTGTCACATCAGAGCGTCATGGGACAAGATCTGTTCCACAGCTGTGCTACCCTGGGAGGGGCCAGTCTTTAGGGTTGGCACCCAAAGGCATGTAGTTAGAAGCAAGCCTTCACTTCCTTAAGGCCTAGGCAGGGGAGAGTAACTATAATTAGCTCAATTGTTTTATGTTGGCTCAAGAGATGAAAACTTGGTATTAAGAACAGCACAGATGTATGTGCATATGTGTGTGCATGTTTGTATATGTTCTCACCTGTATGCCTATGTATGTGACAATTAGAGGTCAACCTTGAGTGTCGTTCCTCAGGAGCTGTCTCTCCACCTTGTGTCTTGAGAAAGGATCTCTCTCTGGGACCTGGGGTTCAGTGGTTAGGTTAGATTGGCCACGTGTGAAACAGGCTTGTATCCATGAGTTCACTGAACCTAAAGTGTCTAGGTTGACAAAATCCCAACTAAAGCCTTGTCTAACATATATCCAGAGTTTTTATACTTTTCTGTTTTTTTTTTTATGACAGCTAATTTTTAAGGAGCAACTTTCACCAAAACAGTTAGGGTTCTTAAATGTGACAGAACTTGTTGGAGCTCTTAGTGACATTCTCCGTGTTGAGTTCAGTGAAGAGAAGCAGGACTTGCTAGTGTTTGATGCTGATCTGAAGCCAGTACCACATGGTGAGTTACATTTGTATACTACAAACCTCCTTCCTAATTGTGCTTTTGAGGACAGGAAGAAGAAAGCATTAACAGTCATCATTGGAATCACATGACCCAAACACCTCATGTTAGCCATGAAATGTTTGAATAGTGACCTCCTCCTTAGTGATGTTGTAGTTAAGTTAACCTGTATTATTACCTTAAAAAATGGAATTTTCACAATTTAACTTATTTATTTTTTGAGTGTTTGAAACAGGTTTTTACTATGTAGCCCAGGCTGGCCTGGAACTCACCATGTAACCCCAACTGGTCTTAAACATGAAAGTCCTCCTGCCTCAGCCTCCTGAGTGCTGAGATTACAGGCATGAGCCACCACGTCCAGCAATTTCTTTTCTTTTTTAAAAATTATTTTTATTTTATGTGCATGGGTGTTTTGTCTGCATGTGTGTCTGTGTACAACGTGTATGAGCAGTGCCTGGGGAGGCCAGAAGAGGATCAGAACCCCAGGACTGGAAGTACAGACAGTGATGAACTGCCATGTAGGTGCTGGGAATCGAACCACGGTCCTCCAGAAGATCAGTCAGTGCCCTTAACCACTGTGCATCTCTCCCGCCTATTATTTTCTTTATTGTCCAGTTATTAGTAATTCTGAAGGAATAAGTCTGAAATGGTTGGTTGGTAGGTAATGCTTATCAGGCTGTGCAGCCAGAGCTTCTTAGACATGGACAGTCAGAGTGTATGAAGTGTGTATGAGGGACACTACATTTCTGTCTTTACAGTAAACTCCAGTTTTTCTAAACATGTCCTATTTTTCTATTTCTGTGTTTACTTTAGGAAACCACATTGAATCTAGGGCACTGTATTTTGTCTTTCTGTTTTTAAGCTCTGTTTGTTTTTCTTGTAGAATTTTTATTGAGATAACTTTCTGTGATCATGTAGATAGAGCCCGTGTGTCCTTATGTCGTTTCCTCAGTGGTGACATACTGCAGTGGTGTGAACAATAGGGTACTTTTATAAGATGTGTGTGGGGAGTGCATGTGTGGGGGTGCACTTGGAAGCTAGAGTACAGCCCCAGGTGTGTCCCTCAGGTACCGCCCACCTATTTATTTATTTATTTGTTTATTTATTTATTTATTTATTTATTTATTTATTTATTTATTTATTTATTTATTTATTTATTTTTGAAGTTACTAGTTGGCCAGGAAGACCCAGGAATGCCCCTGGCCCTGCTTCTCCAGCGCTGGGATTACAAGCATGCACACCCCATGCCTGGCTTTTTTTTTTTTTTTAAATGTGGATTCTTGGGGGTGGGGGGTGGGGGAGGTTGTCAACTGAGATCCTTGTGTCTGCAAGACAAGATTTCACCAACAGCTTTTTCCCTTCCCAGTCTATTTTATAAGTTTTTGAAAGAGGTTATGATGGACAACTGCCTTTCCATATTCCGTCATGGATTTACTGCCAAGATAAGAGCAACCAGCTTGCACCTTAAGGACATCTTGTTCAGGTCATTGTTATGGTTCATGGGTGTCACAGCTGGATAGGAGTACCCATGATTGTTTGCCTCCCTTGGCAGCTTAAAACCCCAGTGCTGGGTCAGGGTAGCCAGAGGAATGACCCGAAACAGTACAGGCTGTTGCCTTTGGTTGCCTCGCAGAGCCAGAAGACAAGTCCCTGTTGCTGAAGACACCACGTACTCTAAAGACAGGACTTGGAAGATTTGAGCTAGAGCTGATCTGAAGTCATAGACTTTTTTTAATCACAAAAGCTCTTTAAGCCAAATAACGCAGAGATAGTTAATGCTTATAGCTTCAGTGAGTGTATTTCTATACTATATACTTAATTATGACAATTTCCTTATACAACGCAGTATTTATACTGTCTTTGCCTTTTATGTGTAATATATTGTTTTCCATATTGGTATGTTTTTACCTTTGTACCATTTTTATATATTTATTTAATTTAACCTATGTCCTGTTGGTGGACATTTAGATGGTTTCCATTTTTACCATTATAAAAGCATTGTGACTAGTAGTTTTAGCCCTCATTCATCCCAGGCAAGCGTCTAGCCAGTGAACAACATCCTTAGCCCTGTGATAAATATTTTTGTACCTGTGAGTTTGTTTCTGTTGGACCCACTGTAGGCATAGATCTGAGGAGTCCTGGAGTGTGCCAGTCTCAGTTACTCATCTATGCATAAATTTCAACAAAATAGGTGGTGGTTGAGGAATTCTCTAAGAATTCAGGCATAATATTAAAAATATATATATAGTCAGTCAGTGGTGGCACATACCTTTAATCCCAGCACTCAGAAGGTAGAGACAGGGAGATCTCTTGAGTTCAAGGCCAGCCTGGTCTACAGAGTAAGTTAGTTCCAGGACAGCTAGGACTACACAGAGAAACCCTGTCAAACAAGCAAGCAAACAAACAAACCAATGAAGTCTGTACACTGTCAGCTGCTCACTGCTTAGTTAGAAGGAGAAACTGGAAATCAGGATGTTGAGAAAGTCGCTCACCAGAGTTTAACAGCTCCTGTTTTCCCAGTGTGAGACTGTTAGGGCTTGTTTCTGTTCTAGAACAACTTCCCTTGTGTCCGTCCCTCCATCTGAACGGTCTGCAAGGACAAGTTATCGTTGCTCAGTGACTCCCCAGTGCCCAGCTCGTGGGCTGCTTAGCGGCAGTGGTTCCGGCCGTGGCGCACCGCGGGCACTCTGGCTCTTTCAGGTGGAACACTTTCATCAGTCAGAAATCCGTGTTTAGTTCAACCAGACAAGAAAATAGAAACCGGCGCCTGGGTCTCCGGTCCCTCCAGGAACCCGCTGTCTGCTGCAGCAGTCAAGAAGACTACGTGGGATTGCCCTCTGAAGAACCACAAGGAACCAGAACAGAGAATCTACAAGAAGCCTAACCTTGTGGTAAAGCCTTTACAGCTGGTGAGTGAGGTTGTAGGACTTCATATAGTAGACCAAATAACTGAATGAATGTTGCTTTAAACCACAATGCTCTTCAGGGAAACCTATTTCTAGGAACATCGTTCCTTGGAAGAGGCCAGTTCTTTGGTCCAGCACCACTTTATGGAGCATTTCCTCTCGTTTTCAGTTTTTCATTTCCCACACACCTAATTGTTAAGTTTTTCAGATGGTTGAGATTTAAATTCTTTCCTGATGGCACTGTTGATTTCTCTATTCCTGAGCCTCAGGGTGGAGGCTTGCAATCCTCAGGGCTTTAGGAGTCCAGGAGCCCTGCTCTGGCTCCGCCTCAGCAGTGGCCACAGATGCCTTTGTACCCGTTCTCACCTGGTTCGTTTAATTTTTCTCCTCACTGACATCCTTGCACATCTATTCTGTATTTTCATTTCCTGCGTCTGACTTGGTTGTTACTAAGGAATTAATTCTTTGTCCCCAGTGTAGCTGGCTCTTCAGTGGAATGAGCAGTTGAGAGCCCTGCTGTATTTTCTTCAGGACAGCAGGAAGACCTAGAGAAATAGCATCTTTTAGAATGCGAGTGCTTGCAAACGCTTTTGATAGGAGAACTAGTCTGAATTTGATCCATTCCTCAAAGATAATCTTTGCCTACTGGTAGGCTGAGGTAGGGTGGGAACCCACCTTACTCCAGCCTGAATATTTGAGATGTCATGTTGCCCATTTTGTTGAGGACGGTTATTAACACTCTCACTTTTTGCTCAGTATTTTTATAATGTAGTACTTGAAGAATGTTGTAAAATGTGTGGCTGTGAGCTCTGTTCTAAACGTTCTGAATCATAATCCTGGCTTGAGACCAAGAATCTGGATTTTTATAATTTCCCAGATGATTGTGGTAAGGAATGATTCATGAAATAGAGTTTGGGAGATACTGTCACCGGATTTGAAATGTCCCTTACAGGTTTTTATGATTCCTCTCTCTCCCTGCCTCCCCTGTAGCAAGTAGAAACAAACAAGCCCCAGCTCAGCTTGTCGGTGGCAAACCATGATATCCCACCAGATGCCGTCCGTGCAAAGAAGCTGTGCAGACTTCCACCACTGGACACCAGTACCCTTGTGGGGGTCTTTGTGGAATATATAATCTCTCCTAGCCAGTTCTACATCCGGATCTACAGCAGAGACTCGTCAGAGTTACTTGAAGATATGATGATTGAAATGCGGTAGGAGCCCCATGCTTTGTGTTCTCATTTGTCTTTGCTAGTAATTGTCAGACATTTTGGTCTCAGGACTCCTAAAGTAATGAAACGCTTTTGCTTGCTGATGCTTTTATCATATAGAAACTTAAACTGAGAAAATTAAAACATTAGTTTAAAAAAACCCATGTGTGGTACTGTAAATAACATTTTATGAAAAAAAAAAAACCTTTTTCTAATCCAAGCATGTACAATAGCCCTTCATACACATATACAGTGTATATTCCAAATCCCTCTGTGGATGCTGAAACTATGGGTTATACCAAACTCTCTATGTATGTGTATACTGTTTTTTCACATACACACTTACCTTTGCTAAAATTAACTTGTAAATTAGATACAGTAGGAGAGTCACAAAACTAACAGTAAAATAGAGCAATGATAGCTGTATTCTGTGGTTGAAGCTGGGCTGGTAACCAACGTGGTAGGTAATTCATGTAGCTCAGAGGCACTCCCAAAAGAGTGATTTGTACCCTGGGCTGGAGAGAGGAAGAGGAATATTTCATCATGCCACTCAGTACAGCATGTACTTTTGAGTTTATGAATTACTTATTTCTTGAACTTTTCATTGAATAGTTTTGTGCTGTGGTTGATCATAGGTAACTGAAACTATGGTAAGTGAAAACTATAGATAATGAAGGAACTTAAGTCCTTTGGCCTTATAAACACATAACAAATAAATGAATGTTTTAATAGTCTTTTTGGAAAATTGTCTTTTGATAATGTCAAAACTTTACAAATTCTTCATAAAATTAGTTGCAATTTAGAATTTGAATTTTTCATATGCTCTTAATTTAAAATTGATTGGTCTACTTGAGCTCTTTGAAAAGATCCAGAACGAACTATTTAATTTTGGCCCCATTACCAAATTAAAATACAGGGCCCTTTGTTTAGAAATCACTAAGAATTTCAAGATAGTAATTGTGGAGCATTTAGGCAAGCTTGGGGCTCCTCTAAACATGAAAGCAGCCTTGAGTGACTTGTACCTACGTATAATTTTATAATGTCATGTTTGGGCCCTTAGTGAAATGCTGCTTTACCAAATTATGCAGCTTGTCCAAATGTAGATGTATTTCATTCCATAATATTGAAAAGAAAAAAAACACCCCACTTATTGTATAAAACGGTATGAAACTGAAATCTACCTACCAATAAGGGAGTTGTGGGGGTTGAGTGAATTCAGTCTCTGTGAAGCAGACTGTCTCTTTATTACCACTGATACGGTCAGAACAGCATTAACTTTCAGAGTTTGTTGCTTGTGGTGGTGAATGCAGCATTTCCAAGTCCTAACTCCTGCTTGAAGGCTTGAATTCTATCATTGACAATGTACAGTCTTAGTAGTTCTTCTTGAAGTGAAGTTTGGGGAGATGTGTTTCAAATACTCACCTCTGAACTGCAGTGTTAGTGTTAGAGGTCTGGGGTCACTAAGAGATCCGCCAGTCTGACCACGAATACATTTTAGCAAACAGGCTTTATTCAGATACTGGTGCTGGATACTCACGACTCCAGGACTGCTCCCCAGAGCACTGTCGAGATGCATCTCCCAGTTCCATTAGTCAGGAGTTTATAAAGGCAAAACTCACAGGGCTATGGATTTCCTGTCTTCATGCAATCAAGGAAAAGAACACATAACTGATGTGCTTCCTGAGTACCTGTAGTCAGGTACACAGTCCACCTATGTGCAGTCGGCAAGCAAGCTTGTTTACAGAAGTGAAACACGTGGTTTGTTACCTTACATGAACAAGATCAGACAATTACAAGAACAGCCCCAGCATTCCAGGAAGTTATCTGACCTTGGGCAAGCGGAGCTTACAAGTTAGAGGCATTTTTGTTTTATGTTCTCTTAAGCACAGTAATATTAAATTTTAAAACATAATGTTAACCATCACATTAATAGTTCTTTAAGTGCAAATGGTATTACATTAACAATTGACTTGTTACCATTTTTTATTTTACCTTTTTCCCCCCTACATCCTGGTGCTAGGATTTAAGGTGTGTACTACCTTGCTTAGTTATCATTTTTTAAAGGTTATTTTATTATGTGTCTGTGTGGGAGTGTGTGCTTGTGGATATAGGTGACAGTGGAGGTCAGGAGCTAGCAAACACCCTGGAGTTATAGGTACAAGTGAGTGTGAGCTGCCTAATGTGTGTGCTGGGCACAGAACTTGGGTCCTCTGCAAGAGCAGTACACGCTCTTAACCACTGAAGGTTAGTTTAAAATACTATGTGTGTGCTTCAGTGTTTTTTTTTTTTTGTTACAGATAATTTAGTTGCACTGCCTTATCAAGTACATTTGAAAAAAAAAAAAAAAAAGACAGTTTCTTTGTGTAGCCCTGGCTGTCCTAGAATTCTCTTTGTAGACCAGGCTGTCCTCATACCCAGAGATCCGCCTGCCTCTGCCTTCTGAGTGCTGGGATTAAAGGCGTGCGCCACCACATCTGCTTTTGGCTTCAAGGACATTCTTAAGTGATACTGATTTTGTTGTTGCTCGTTTGTTTTTAATGAAATGTAGGACACTGTCGGTCACAAGTGGCGGCGGTTTTGACACGGCCTTGATTCAGCTAAAGCACCCGGTATTTCACTTGTTGTTTTTATAGCTCGAGTGAAAATGTCAAAAGGGCAAGATTTCAGTCATATCATGAAAACAGCTTGATTGTGTGGAGTTACTAGTTACCAGGGCCCCAGGGGTTTGTGACCTGTTCTTTGGTTTTTGTCTACTGAAAAACTCTGGTCTTTGTTAATGAAAACTATATAAGATGTGAATAAATTCAGTTACTATAAATTCATGAACAAGACCATCTGACATCTATGTTGTTTTAACATAAATAGTAGTTTATTTTGTATTTACAAAAGCATTCCATGTTTTTATTTTACCATATTATATATTTAAATGACACCCCAAGTTACCTGACATAAGTCGCATAATAATCACTTAGAAATATTATCCTGGCTTGAATGATAGCTTAGTAGAGTGCTTGCTTTGTGAACACAAAGACCTGAGTTTTGTCTCCAGAACACACGTAAAAATACCAGGCAAACACCTGTAATCCTAGTATGGGGAAGCAGAGACAGAAGGGTCGCTGGGGCTCACTGGCCAGCTAGTCAAGTGAGCTCTAGGTCAGTCAGAGACCTTGTCTCAAAGGAGGTGGACAGAATTTCTGACAATGATATCTGAGGCTATCTCTCCGGCCTCCACATTGCATCTGTCCTGGATGCAATCTGTGTAGACCAGGCTGGCCTCGAACTCAGAGTTCTGCCTGCCTCTGCCTCCTGCTGCTGGAATTAGAGGTGTGGCCACCACTGCCCAGCTAGCTTTTTTTTTTTCCCTGTTTTTTTGAGACAAGGTTTCTGTATGTAGCTTTGGCTCACTCTGTAGACCAGGCTGGCCTCCAACGCACAGAGATCTGCCTGCCTCTGCCTCCTGAGTGCTGGGATTAAACACATGTGCCTCCACCGCCTGGCTAGCATTTGGGTTCTGGATGTAGAATTTGGGCTTTTGTGCTTGTACAGGCAAGCAGTTTACCAGTCCAGCTATCTCCCCAGCCTGGCTGCCCCTGTTACACTATAACTGTTCAGTGTCTGGTTCCTGAGGCTCTGGACCACAAGGATACATATGTAAGACATGGTCCTTGCCTGTGTGAGCACACTAAAGCTGGGGGACAGTCAAGGGGTAAGTGGGATAGCGTGGGAAGCGGCAGTTCTGTCTGGGAAAGCTTCATTGCTGATATTTGAGCGAGGCCTCAAAAGCAAGGTTTTGCTGGTTGAGATTGTCAACTTTCACCAGCCTTTGCAGATCTGTCTGAGGCCTGGGATTTGAGGACCTTAAAGAAGGGGGTAAACAACAGTCTAATGCTGTAGACAATTTTACTTCAGTTTCAGAGTACTTTTATACATGAATGTTACAAAGAAAGCAACAATTCAAGGTTGTTTGAGTTCAGAAAAACATGTAAATAAATGCCAGTAAGTGCATACTAAAAATTAACAGAGCAGCCCTTTCCCAGAACTTCCTCAGGACAGACCAATTTAAACACGGTTGCCTGGTATGTACTATAGACTGTATCTGGGAAGGAAAGAAAGCAAGACAGAAGCCATGTCCAGATTCAGGTCCACCGAGGATGGCACTCGGCGTGTCCTCTGACCAGATTGGATTCTATAGCTGTGTTCTGACATCCAACAAGAATAAACATATCTTATAAGTTAAATGTAAATGTTTGTCACAGGAGGCACAAAATCACGTCCAAGAACAATCTAGGAAAATAATAGGCCTGCTGCCTTTTCCCTGGAGCCTCTCCCACAGTTCCCCAAGGCATTGTTCACCATGCGTCGTCATTCTTCTGTGTTCCGACAGGGATGGACATGGACATATTATGGCACTAAGGTCAACATTAATGAAGGATTGGGTGGTGTGCTTTGGGAACAATAAGGAAGCCGAGTTAGCACTAATAGTGTTGGGAGGGCACGGCTGGATATGGAATTGGAAGATGTAAGAGCTGAATTGTGAGTGCCATGGGGGGGCGTTCTTATAGACAGAAGCCACTGAAACCTTTTTTCTTAAAGATTGGGGGAGGACCTTCTTATAGTTAGGACAGGAAGTATCCCCAAAAGCTCACGTGTCAAAGGCTTAGTTCTCAATGCAGTGTTCAGATCTGACCTCAACAATGGATCAATGTATTGATAGCACCATAATTTAGAGATGTGACTGGCAAGTGGTTCAAAATAGTAGGTGAGATTTTGCTAAAGTAAGTAGGTCACGGGGAACTTGCCTTAGAGGATATAGCTTGTTCCTGACCCGTCTCTCTCTGCTCTTTGCCTACTGGCTGCCATGAGGTAAAAGCTCTGCTTCACCCATCCTCCCTTCCATGTTCCACTTCACCAGAGAAATGACATAACCGTAGTCCCTGAAACTGTCCTCGGTTGTTTCCTCTGGGTATTCTGTCACACTGATGAAAACCTGATATAGACAACAGCTTGTTTTAGAAGGACAACTCCAGTCACAGTGTAGAAAATGAATGAGGTGAAGCAAAGGTCAGGAAATGGACAAACTGGAGAGAACTTAGGAACGTCAGACTTCAGTCAGTAAGAAAGAATAGTGGAGAGAGTGTGAACTACTCTCAGTGTGAAGGCTGTTAGCACAGAGGTTGAGGAGGTGTAAGCTGGGGTGAGATAAACTCCACACTCCACTCACTGCCTCCGAGGTGAGGAGCAGACGTCGGCACTGAAGACTTGACAGTCTTAGGATTGTGTTTAGCCGTGGCCGCCTGTCTCTCCCTCAAGTCCCAACAGAAGCATGCTTGTGAGCACAGATGCTCCACGGTGTTAAGGACATTGATGTTTTCTCTTGTTCCAGATGATGTGTTGACCCCTTTGGATGTAGTTAGCCACACGTCTGCCAGGGTTCCCTTCATAGCTAATGGGAGGGAGAAATATCATTGCTTTGAAAGACAGGACTTGAAGTTTTCACATTCTAAGTTTTTGAAAATTGTGATAAAGTATACAGTAATTTTTCATCTTTGTTTACTTTTTCAGATATCCTATTAGCTAGAACTTTCTATTCAAATGGCCATACTTAGATCCTGGGAAGTCTATATGGCTAGTTAAAATAAGGGTATCTTATTACTAAGGGGAGAAGGGAGGAGAAGGGGTCTGGAGAGAGCACATTTAGCATGGCTTCCAGATAGTTAAATACAAGCTTTGAAGTTTAGGAATCGGTCTTCTTTTTTTTTTTTTTTTTTTTTTGGTTTTTCGAGACAAGGTTTTTCTCTGTGTAGCTTTGCACCTTTCCTGGATCTTGCTCTGTAGACCAGGCTGGCCTCAAACTCACAGAGATCCACCTGCCTCTGCCTCCCGAGTGCTGGGATCAAAGGCGTGCGCCACCACCGCCGGGTCAGGAATTGGTCTTCTAGGGAGAGTTTATCCATAGTGAAGTGAGATGTGAAAATGGATGTCATACAGAAAGAATGATAGTGTGTAAGTGCGTCTGAAGTCTCCCTCCTAAAACTCTCCACATATTTTAGCTAAGATCTTACTATTGTCTCCAGTGCTTTTCTTTATAAAAAGAATGTTTTTAACTGAAATAGAATTGTATCACTTTCCCTCCCTTTTCTCCCTCTAGCCCCTCCCTAAAGCCCCTCCCAATCTACCCACTCCCCATTTTCAAGTTGATAGCCTCTTTTTCTTTGATTTTTATTGTATGTATATGTATATAACACACACACACATATATATGTACACACACACACACACACACACACACACACACACACACGAAAAAACTTGGTTTATATGTATATTGTTTTAGGGCTGACCACTCTGCATTGGATTAACCAATACTGGGGCTCATTTCCTAGGAGAGACCAATTCTCCTTCTCCCAGCAGTCACTGGTTGCCTGCAGTTCTTGGTTTAGGGGTGAGACCCCACTAAATTTCCCCTTCCACTGCCGTTGTTCTGGTCTTGTTTGTGTGGCTAACTCTAGGTGAGACTGTCGCAGCACGTTTCCTGGGATTCTGGCTCTTACAGTCCTTTGTCCCTCTTCCAAGATCTTCCTGAACCATAAATGCAGGAAAGTATCCATTTTAGGAAATTCTCTGGAATGAAGTTGGATTACATTCTCTTCAGAGAATGTAAGATAACAAGATAAGTGTGTAATTTTCATACTTGGAAGGAGTTTGTTGATGAAAGGGTTTTGATAAAGGAATTGACATTAATAGACATTAACAAATCAGAGAAAATTAATTTTTTCTTGTTGCTAAGACTTTCTTGTTCTTGATACATCAGTAAAAATTACCTTTTTTTTTTCTCTTACTCTATGGGTTTTCCCGTATTACGGAATTCTACAGGCGCTGTTATTCTAACCAGCTGGTTTCTGATCGGTACATCATGCCAGAATATTTTATTCAACCAGGACATCTCTGTTGTGTAAGGATTTCTGAGGACAAGTGGTGGTACCGGGTTATTATCCACCGAATCCTCGGGAAAAAGGAAGTTGAAGTGTTCTACCCAGACTTTGGAAATATTGGAACTGTTCAGAAGTCCTCGCTGCGATTCCTCAAGTGAGTTGAATTCAGCAAGAATGCTGGGAAAATGAAATTTTGAATCCTGGAACTTTGGAGCTGGGATCTTTTCTTTCTCTTGCCAATTTCCATCCATTCTTTACATCTTATCATAGAGCATAGTTCACAAATGATCATTTAATGTATTTTGTTTGTTTGTTTTTTTGAGACAGGGATTCTGTGTAGTTTTGGTGCCTGTCCTGGATCTTGCTCTGTAGACCAGGCTGGCCTCGAACTCACAGAGATCCGCCTGGCCCTGCCTCCCAAGTACTGGAATTAAAAGCGTGTGCCACCACAGCACGGCCATTTATTGTATTTTTAAAAGACTTATTTGTATTGTTTTTAACTGTGTGTACGTGTATGATTGGGTGCCCACAGGGCCAAAGCTATAGGAGCCCCTGGTGCTGGAGTTACAGATAGTTGTGAGCTGACGTGGAGCTGGGATCCTCCGCAGAAACAGCACACACTGTTAGTCACTGAGCCGTCTCTCCGGCCCCTGATCACTCATTTTATGGTTGGACTGTATGTAGTCTGTCTTGTCTTGTGTCACTTGATTATGCATTTGAATGGACCATGAGAATACATTTTGGTCTTTCATTAAGAAAGTAACTCAGGGTCATGCTAAGAGGCATACTTAGATGCCCAGGGGTTGAACAGTTCCGACTGGTGCTTTGATTGACATGGTTCTCTTCAAAAAATGCTGTTTATAATTTGATTATTTAGGGGCTGGAAAGATGGCTCAGAGGTTAAGAGCACTGACTGCTCTTCCAAAGGTCCTGAGTTCAATTCCCAGCAACCACATGGTGGCTCACAACCATCTGTAATGAGATCTGGTGCCCTCTTCTGGCCTGCGGGGATATGTGCAGATGGAACACCGTATACACAATAAATATATAAATCTTTAAAAAAAGGTGATTTTTAAATTACTTTTCAAGTACAAGGCATTAATTTAAAGTGTCATGAATTAATTAAAATGGTGTGAATAACAAGACAAGAAATGGATCAGAGACTCGATAAAAGCAGTGTACACATGTGATTCAATAGTCATACCTTTGATTCTGCAGATGCTGCTACACAAAGCTTCCCGCTCAGGCTATACCTTGCTCTCTGGCTTGGGTGAGACCAGCAGAGGTAGGTTTACTTGTTTCTCATTGGTCAGCAAAGATTTGGTTCTTACTTTGTACCAGTCACAATTCTGAGTTCTCAGGACACAGAAATAACATTGAATGATTGTGTGTCGTGTGAGAGATAGACGTGTGGGCAGGAGCTGCATCACGTCACATTTGCTGTCATTTGCTGTGTTGTAAGAGAACAGCCAAAGGAAATAAGCCTATTTTTGTTTAAACTAATCAAAAAGAGAAGACGTTGCAGGCAGAGGGAGAGTAGCACAAACATTGAGCACAGCATTCTGTGCCCTTGTTGGTCCAGAATGCAGGATCAGCTGGGGTGACTAAGTTAATCTATGAACAAGTATAAGTCATTACTGTCAAACACTGCACTGTGTATAATTGCACGTGGTGAACTTTGGCCTGACTTGCAGCACAGGTTTATTTATACCAGTATCACCACAAATGAGTGCTCGGTTGTGCTATGGTGTCATCACACAACATGTTACTAAGCAGTAGGGATTTCTGATCTGCTGCAGAGAGGCTTCTTTGATGAGGGACGAGACTGCACTGACCTGTGGATAACTGTGTCTTTGGGGTAACTTTGTGCTGGCTGGCAGTTCATGGGCATCACAGCTGGGTGGAATTATTGATGACTGGCATAGCAACTTTTGGTGTATATGAAAGCTAGTCCTCAGTCAGGGAGGAGACTTTCGGGTCAGATCCAGCTGTAATCCTCAGTCCTGTCCAAAGTGTGTGGTGTCTTCAACACTAGGATCTTAACTTCAACTTCAGAAGCAATCAGGGGCACCAGGGAAGCCTAGATTTTCTGGAATCTCTTGGACTCCCTGACCAGCAACTCAAAAGAGGTTTCTCATGCCTCATGCTGGGGTTTTATTAGGTAGTCTGTGACTCTCGCAGAAGGCGTTATCATCCCAAGTGGCGTAAGTTCATTTAAAGTATCTATACGTATGCGCACACATGCACACACGTATACACGTTATATATAGGTAAGTGTAAAAAATGATTCCCTGTCGTTTCAACCATCCTGAGTGTTACTTCCCCCTCCTCCCCCTCTTTTGTATTGTCCCCCTCCCCAGTTTGGAATGTGTTCATTTTAAAGTTTTGATTTTATTGGTGGGAATAGTTCATAATAGCCTCCTGGTGGGTTTTTGTTTGTTTGTTGTTTCTTTTTGATGAGTCACAGTCTCGCTATGAAGTCCAAGTTGTTTCCTGAGGGCAGGGATGACAAGTGTACACCACCATTCTTGGACTCCTCTTGTCTTTTTATGTCAACATTTGTAGTGGTGTGAATGTTGATATTCTGAATGTGATTTATTTGTTGTTTTCTCATTCTGTCATTATCTAAATGGTAAAGGTAGTTTCCATCGTGGTTCGTTTGCTTCAAAGAACCAAGTTTTACTTTTTTGAGCCTCTGTTAAAAACATGTTTTCTAAGCCAGGTGGTGGTGGCACACACCTTTAATCCCAGAACTTAGGAGGCAGAGGCAGGTGGATCTCTGTGAGTTCGAGGCCAGCCTGGGCTACAGAGTGAGTTCCAGGACAGGCTCCAAAGCTACACAGAGAAACCCTGTCTCGAAAAACCAAACCAAACAAAACATGTTTTCTATTTTGTGTGTTTTTGTCCTATTTTCATTATTTTCTCAACTCTACTTTGAGTTACTCTTTTGGTATGGAATCTTAAGTTATCAATATCTAGCTTTAGGTGAATTTGTAAGTTTTGGGGGGGGCATTGGTTTTATTGCTCAGTTACAGTATTATGGAATTTATATTTTGCTTTTATGTTTGAGTCATGGATTATTTAGAAATGTCTTTGTTTATAAATACTGTTTATCTAATTTTTCTTGTTACTGATTTCCAGTCTAAACAACTGATCAGATATGATCCTATGGGAAATGTTAGCCCTTTGAAAAATTAATAGGTTTTGGCTGCTATGAACATAGTTGAGCATGTGTCCTTGTGGTATGAGCATGGGTATATGCCCAAGATTGGTATAACTGGGTCTTGAGGTAGATTGATTCCCAATTTTCTGAGAAACCGCCATACTGATTTCCATAGTGGTTATATAAGCTTGCATTCCCACCAACAGTGGAGGAGTGTTCCCTTTGCTCCACATCCTCTCCAACATAAGCAAGGCAACAGTCTTATACATGACATACAGAACCTGGAAACAACCTAGATGCCCTTCAGCAGAAGAATGGATAAAGAAAATGTAGCACATATACACAATGGAGTACTACTCAGCAGTAAAAAAACAATGACATCATGAAATTTTCAGGCAAATGGATGGAACTAGAAAATATCCTGAGTGAGGTAACCCAGACTAAGAAGGACAAACATGGTATGTACTCACTCATAAGTGGATACTAGATGTAAAGCAAAGGATAACCAGACTACAACCCACAGCTCCAGAGAAGCTAGCTAACGAGGAGGACCCTAAGAGGGATGCATAGATTGTCCTGGGAAGGAGAAATAGATCTATATGAGTTTTTTTTTTATGAGCCAGTGTAGGGTCATAATATGTCCTTGAATGTACAGACTGTGTAGTTGTATATAGTATTCCATAGTTGTCCTTAAAGTCACCTTAATTGTATGATGCTTTCATTTGGTTTGGTTTTCTTGTGCTTCTGAAAATAATCATTGAAAGGAGGCATGGCTTTAGCTCTGATGCTCTGCTTGCTCCTGTCATTTAGTTGCTCTTTGTCGACACACTGAAGCTGTTATTAGCTCCACATACAGTATCAGGTTTGTTACATCCCTGGAAAGTGAATATCATTATGAAATTAACCTTTTTATGAATGCACTTTCACTTCAAGTCTTTCTTGGTTGATGGTCCTATAGCTCGGTGACTTTCCATTTCCATAGTATGTTTTTCTGGTGGAGACCATCATTTTCCTTCTGAGCACTCTATATTATGTTTTAGGTACGTTTTTCATGAATTACTTACAGTTGTGTTTCTAATCTAGGGTAATGTGGTCACCTTTTTAGCTGAACCATTTATGTTAATTACATTTATTATGACAATATCTAAGTTCAAACTTCATTATTGTGTATACTTTCTAGCCTGCCTGTTCTTTCTTTTTTAATTTTGCATTCCTGATTTTGAAGATTAAAAAATTAATTTTCAGTAAGTTTTACTTTTATTATTTTTTAAAAAAATACTTGTGTATACCAAAGCAAAGACACTGGAGCACTCAACGTCATTGACCTTTCCTGACTTGTTTTTATTATATATTATCATATCATCACTTAAATCAAATACAGTACCACTTGTTGAAGATGCTGTATTTTCTCTGATGTGTATGTCTGGCGTCTTTGGCAGTATCAGATGTCTGTAGTTACATTTGCTCATATTTGGGTCTTCCGTTTTCTTTGGTGGGTCCACACGTCTGCTTTTGTGCCCGTGTTATAATGGTTATATGACTACAGCTCTGTAATACAGCTTGAAATCTGGCATGGTGATCCAGTCAGCATTGTTGTTTGCACTCAGGATTGCTTGGGCTACCCAGGCCCTTTTGTGTTTCCATGTGAATTTTGGGATTTTCTCTGTTTCTGTGAAGAACATTATGAAGATTTTTATATGGATTGAGCTGAATCTGCACGTTGCCTTTAGCAGGGTGGCTATATTCACAGAATTAACTCTACCACCCAAGAGCTCAGATCTCTCCATATTTCAGTGTCTTCCTCAGGCTCTTTCTTCAAAGGTTTAAAATTTTCATTACAGAGGCCTTTCATATCCCTGGTCCTGTGTTTTCCTAGATATATTATTTTTTGATGCTACACTGAATGGAAGCGTTTGCATGATCTCTTTCTTAGCATGTCTGTAACTATTACAGAATGGCTACTGAATTTTCTGAGTTGATTTTTATCATTCCATGTTGTCAGTGGTGATCAGTTGTAGTAGTTTTCTGGTGGAATTTTCGGGACCTTTATGTATGAAGTCATATAATCTTCAGATTTGCCGCCTTTGACTGGTTGTGCCCGTATTTCCTTCCTTTGTCTCATTTCTCTAGCTAGGACATTGGTCAGTGTGTTGAAAAGGAGTGGAGATGAGCCTGTCTCATTATTGACATTCACGGAATCGCTTTGAGTTTTTCTCCAGTTAGGATGGTGTTGGCTGTAGCTGGCTTTATCCCGGAGATGAAGGGGTGCCTCAGCATAAATATAATCAATCCTATAACGGAACTTAAAGACAAAATCACGTGGTCGTCTCCATAGATACGGACAAGGCCTTTGACAAAATCCATCATGACTTCATGAAAAAAGTCCTGGCGTAGGAGTAGAGGGAACATGTCTCAACATAATGGAGGCTGTATATGACAACCCCTCAGATATTTTTGCAGTATGAATACCTTTGTGGTGGTAGAACTGAACACCATGGAAATAAGTGATAATTCAAGTTGTTCTTTTTTCTTGTTTAGTTTATGAGTCATATGTTGGCACATAGTTACGTGATACTTCACTTTATATATTAGACATGATAGTTTTACTTCCCATGTTGGATGGCTCTTTTAAGTAAGAAAAACAAAGTATGTGTGATAAAAGATAATAACTCTATTTATTAGAAGTGTTATTAGAAGAAATTCCAAGTGGGAGTAAACTAACAAATAAGAATTTAAAGTTAATTTTCTAATGTACTATACATTAATTAGAATAAACTTTTAAAACATGATCATAAGGTGTGCATCCTCTTGGAATTCCCCTTCCTGACTGATGGAACAGCGTTAGTGGTCTATCATCATTGATAATGTTATCATTGATGCTATGAATACAATCTTTCCTCTTTAACTTTATGCTTACGAATGTTTTGCCTGAACGTGTGTATGCTTAACAAGTACATACAGTTCACACAGAGACCAGAAGAGGGCGTCAGAACCCCCAGAACTGGAGTTCCAGATGGTTTTCATCTCCATGTGGGTGCTGGGAAATGAACCAGGGTCCTCTGCAAGAGTAGCAAGTGCTGTTAACCACTGGGCCATCTCTCTAGCTCCTGGATTTGCATCTTAGTATAGATGAATTAATTTGTTTTGTGATATTATGTTTTGATAATAGTTGTGAGCCTGTATTACTATACTAAAGTTATTGCTTAAAGATTAATATCACTGAGATACACTGTTAGAACTTTTTTAGACAAAGCCAGAAATCAGTTCATCTTTTTCCTTATTGAGCTAGCTCAGGTTACCTCATAGTTCATGACTGAGGGGTGTGTGTGTGTCTGTGTCTGTGTCTGTGTGTGTCTGTGTCTGTGTCTGTGTCTGTGTATCCTGGCAAGGCATTGGGCATTAATGTGCTTATTGTATTAAGAAAATACATATAAACTCTTCAATTAGTATATTCTTATAATAAAAATTAAATAATAAAGAAGTAACTAAAAGTGAGCATCATTGGGATGGGGCCCCAATTCTGCACCTGTGCCTCCTATGTACTAGATCCCCGCTTCCTTTGCTTGATACAGAGCTCACCATTTACAGGCTCTTTTCCTCTCTCCCTCCTCCTTCCCCTCTCTTCTTCTCTCTCCCTCTCTCTCCTCTTTCACTCTGTGTGTGAGCCCATGGCAAGGAGGCTGTCTACTGTCCAGGAAACCTGATCTCAGTAGGATATGAATCTTTTCAAACCCTGAGTTTAGAATTGTGACTGTAGATTAATGAAAAACTAATGTTCACATCTGGTATTTTGTTAGATTATCCAAATTGATTACAGTTTATATATTGAAGTATTAAATTTGGAAGCTGCTGAGAGATTCATTTCTCTTATGTTACCTTAAATGACCTTTGTATGTAATGGAACATAGCATAAAGAATGTGACACACCACCATTGTAGCATCTGTAAATCCATTTTTAACATGTCCTCATAGATCAAACTTTTATTAACAATTTCATAAATATAGTTATTTTATAATGTCTAACATTCAGTAGTATGTTATTTTTTGTCAAAGTATTTATTTCGTGTAAATGTCTTATATAATACCTTAAAATATGAAAACTGTAATTTTCAAGTAATTTAATATGTGTAACATGATAAATCATGTGTTGTTCCAACGTGGTCTCTTAAAAATGCATTTTTATGCTATATAGTTTAATAAAAATTAACACAATGGTAAAAGGGAGATGTTCAAAGAATCTAGTCTCTATATATGATCTAATATATAATATGCAATTATAATAAATAGTTTTCTTGAAGGAATGCAAGAAAATAATGAAACACTGAAATTAATTAACTTGAAGATGTTTGTTTTGTTGGAATTTTTATTGTTTTAAGAAAAATTGTTTTTATTTAAAAAATAAGAAATTGGTTACAAAAATTATAATGGTGTCTATTTGGATCTGATTACATATTTTAAACTCATCATCTCTTCCACTCCTTGCCTGTGAATATTTTTCTACTTGAGCTGCATTATTTAGTGTCTCATGAGGGTCATGCAGTGGCAAATTTAGTAATGTTTACCAGAACCCATCATTATTTTGTACTAATTTTGGTGCATGTGCTAGAGATTGAAGGCAGGGCCTCATGCTTGCAAAGCACGGGCTGTACCGCCTGTTAGAGCCCCCCCCTCCTCCCCCCAGGCCCATTACACGTTTGCCAGGGGTAGGGCTCAGCCTCTCTAGCACACTAGAGGCTGTTGCTGGCTTCTGGTCTTCCTAACTTTGGAGAAGTCACTGTCAGTTGGTGGCTCTTCCTGTGGAACTCCTTAACACTGCTTTGTCCTCGTTGTTTTAAAGCTCTTCCTCCCTGTGTCCCTTACATTCAGTTTCAGGGAGTGTTTATGTAAAATGTGATATGTTTGCTTGTGTGTGAATTTATTATTATGCTACTTTTCTCACGCAGCACTTAGTAATATCTGTGGGTTATTAGTTTGTGAATTTGAAGTTATTATTCTTTGACTATTGCCTATGCCCCATATTCATATTTTTATTCTCTCTGTTTGTGTCTCTCTCTTTCTGGAACAAACATTTAAAGTGTTAAAGGTAAGTTTTTCTTCCAAATCTTTTAGCTCTCTTCTGTGTTTTTATGTCCATGTCTTTACATAGTAGGCATTTTTTTCTAAATTACCTTCCACTGTCTAGTGTACTCTTTAATCCTTTTTAATCTGCTACTGAATTAACCCAGGAAGGTTTTAGTTTTTGTTAATTGTACTTTTACTGAAATTTAGTTCAATTGTATCAATTTAAAAAAGTGTGTGTGTGTGTGTGTGTGTGTGTGTGTGTGTGTGTGAAGAAGCAGGGGTGAGAGCAAGACAGTTCTCCAGCCACCTTGTGAGATCCATGGGTTAAACTGGGGTGATCAGGCCCATGCATGGTGCCTCTACCCACTGAGACCACTTGCTGGCCGACCTGTACCAATCTTTGTAAATTACTGATCTCTACAGAAGTTTCAGACTAAGTTAGGTAATTATTTTTGTTGTTAGTATTACTTTAAGTGTAAAGTCAGTTTTATAATTACTTAGAAATGAAAATGCTTTAAGGTTTTGAGGATTTTTTTTATGTGGTTTCTACTTGTTCACATATATATGGTTCATTATTTAGGCTTTATTTTAGATAAAATTTTTACATTTTCATTTAATTGTGTGTGTGTGTGTGTGTGTGTGTGTGTGTGTGTGTGTGTGTGCGCGCTCACGCTCCAACACATGCATGGATCAGTGTGTGCATGCATGCCATACATTGATGTTAGTGGACAGCTTGTGGGAGTTGGGTCTCTGTTCCATCACATGGATCCTGGGGATCAAACTCAGGTTCGTCAGGCTTGTGGAGCAATCTCAGACGTCCTCACTGTGTCTGTATCTGCCTTTGTACTGCTGTTCTCTTGAAAGTTTGTGTCAGGATGGTTGGATGGTGTCTGTCTCCAGAGAGGGTTTATAGTGGCTCTGCCAGGTGCCCAGGTCTGCTATGCTGTACCATGCTGATGGAAACGAACAACCTGAAGATTGCTAGACTACACTGGAGGGGTGAAAACGGAGCCACAAATCCATGTGAAGCTTAGTGTATGTTTTGCCTCCCTTTTCCTGGGAGTGTATCCCCCAGAAGTTAGCTTAATGAAGGAGAGTTCTCTAGACTCCCAGCCATTGTAGACTATAGTTTTGATATCTGTCCCTTTGACTCATCAGGACCGTCAAAACTATAGTTCAGGTTTGCCCGGATCAGCAGGTACTCTGAAGGCAGAAGTAGACGTCACTTCCCTTCCATTTTGGCGTGACAATTTGCTGCTATTTTATAAGTTCTTTGGTCTTTTGTGATATATTAAAATAATATTTTACCCAGAATTTAAGGTTAGCCTAATAATCTTTTTTTTTTTTTTTTTTTTTTTTTTTGGTTTTTTGAGACAGGGTTTCTCTGTGTAGCTTTGCGCCTTTCCTGGAGCTCACTTGGTAGCCCAGGCTGGCCTTGAACTCATAGAGATCCGCCTTAGCCTAATAATCTTTAACTGACTTTTTAAAAAATGAAATTTACTCAGTGGATAATTATTTACATTTTCCAAACCTTTTCATTATTTTTCTTTTTAAATTAGCATATATAATATAAAATAAGGCGTTTCATTATGACATTTTCATGCATACATATAATGTATTTTGATCATGTTTGCCCCATTCCTTTGTTTTTATTATGAGATTTTCCTGTTTTTATATAATGTTCTTATACTCCCTTCCCCTTTTATCTTCTGTAGCTCTAATATAACCCCTTTCATTCTACACCCAGCCCTGGATTCCACACCTTAGAGGAACATGGAATGCTTGTTTTATGAGATTGTCCCAGTTCACTTAATGTGATGATTTCTACATCCATCCATTTCCCTGCAAACTACATGATTTAATCCTTCCTGGTGCTGAGTAGAACTCTGTTGTGCATGTACAACACGATTGCTTTATCCCTTCATCTTGATCATCAGTGGGCACTGCCTGACTTCCTGACCTCGCTGCTGTAACAGTGCCATGGTGCACACGAGTGTCCAGCTGGCCCTGTAGGAAACAGACATCGATTCTGAGTGTATACCTAGGAGCAGTGTAGTTGGGTTGTGTGGAATTGTTATTTTTATCTTTTGAGGAATCTCCATACTGGTTTCCATGGTGACTGCACTAGCACACACCCCTAGCAGCATTTACAAGGGCCCCCTTTTTTTTTTCTGTGACTTCTCCAGCATTTGTTTTGGTTTTCTGGTGAGAGCAGTGGAATCTCTGTGTGTTTTTGATGTGCATTTCCTTGATGGTTGGTCCCCTTATTTATATAAGTAAATAATAGATTTCTGAAAATGAGAGTTCTTGACCGGATGATTTTTTTGTAGTCATGTTTATTTAACCATTTTTTCTTTTAATTTCTCTCCCTCTAAAATTATAGATGTTTTATGTGTTGTTCTAGTTTTCTAAGATTTTGTTTTTTTTTTTCACTTAAAACTCTAGTTCATTAGCAATTCATTTTTGTATATGATTGCTTTAACTCAGGTATAAATCTGTCACATAAATATATCTCTGTTGATTTTAGGAACACTGGACATCCAGAGCTATTTTGCACTTCCAGAAGCTATGTGGTTTGAAGCCATTAGTAGGGGTGGTGGATGAATATATAGACGGAATCCTTAATATTTTTCTTTGTGATACATCCTCAAATGAAGATGTCTACTTTCATCATGTCTTGAGGACAGAGGGCCATGCTATTGTCTGCCGAGAAAATGCTCCATCCAAGGTAAAATACATATTTAAATGCCACACTTTAGGATATAAATATATGTGCAGTCACTGATTTACTCTTGAATCTTAGAGATGTCTGTTAGGTTCCTGACTTCTCAATGCAGAGCACCCTCCTCGTTTTCAGGGGACTATTGAAACCTGGCCATTACCACCACCACTGAGAAACAACTGCACAATTTGCTAATTGTTCTTTAATCCTCTGGTCAACACTACTTGTATTTAAAACAAATGATTTAATCCCTCTAACCCTGAAGTATTTAGTTAGTTTTCCCAGAGAAGAACTACATTCTCATTTTGAAATTAATGACAGTGCTATCTATGTAATTTCTCATCCTGCTGCTGTTTTTGAACTGAAGAAGTATCAGTGTGGAGATTGTCACCTTATGTTAGAACGTATGCTTTGGTGTCGTGTGAAGCGCCAGCTTGTTCTCTGTTTCTAGCTTATTATATAACTGGATGCTTTGTCATAGGGCTTCAGTGATCTCAACCCACTAGCGCTCTACACCAACTCCAGCGGAGTGGTGGGTGATGCGGTCCTAACGGAGCTGGGGCGTCCTCCTCAGCAGCACTATTTTAACGAAGACAAGGAGATACAGCAGCAGTCCAAGGTGAGTGCACTGTACAGCCGAGTGATAAGCTTCGGCAAATGTAATTACTCCAGTTAACTACAGTTACGCCCTCATTTTGTAGATGAGTGTAATGACACTTTGCAGACAGAAGGTCTGGGAACCTTGCACAATGATAGTGACAGTGACCTTGTCTTTTTGCCAGTTTAACCCTGTGCATTAGTTCTTATGCACCAAATTCTCTTGCCCCCTTTGTGTGGCTGTGGTGCCCCTATACTGATGCCAATGCTATTCTTTTAAAAACATTTTTATTGCATGTATTTATTGTGTGTATGTGTGTAGGCACAGGCATGCCTCGATGCACATGTGGAGGTCAGAAGAAAGCTTGTGGGAACTGGTCTCTCTCTCCCTCTCTGTCTAACTAACAAGTGCTTTTCCCCTGAGCACTTTGCTGCCCTTGATGCCTGACTTACTGCTCCTGGACTACTCGGTATTGTTGGCGTCTTTTTATTTCATACTCTATGCAGACGGCCAGCTCTCCACCCGACAGTAATGGCAGCATTATAACATCTTTTCCACTAACATGTATTGCTCCAACCCAAATAAGAATAGAAAGAGTTCTTGAACTAGTAGTCTATCCCAGGCACTGTTATCCTTTTGTTTAATGGGTACATCTGTGTATTTTGGAGATGGTAAAGTCTTTTTTTTTAAGTAAGTATTTACTAATTATTGAAAAAGTTCAAAGGCAAGGCCACTTTGACTACTATGGTTTTAACTTGTCACAAAAAATACGTAAGAACTGGGCATGGCAGCACACACCTATAATGCCAACTCAGGAGCCTGAAGCAAGGAGACCACAGGTTTGAGACCTGCCTAGGCAACATAGCAAGACTTTATCTCAAACAAACACACAAAAAATGTGACTGTCCCCTGATGCGTTCAAAAGAAATAGAAAAAAATTAGCTTTCTAGTTAATGTTGAAATTAGTTTGGCCTGGGGCTGGAGAAATGGCTCAGTGGTTAAGACCACTTGCTTCTCTTGCAGGGGACCTGGGTTTGGTTCCCAGCTCACAAATGGTGGCTCAGAACTGCCTTTAATTTTAGTTCCAGAGGAGCCAGTTCCCTCTTCCGGCTCCTTAGGCAAAAGGCACAGCACAAGTGTGGTACATGTACAGTCAAAACATTCATACACATAAAATAAAAATCATGAAAAATTTTAATGACGCATTTATTTACTTTATGAATGTCTTGCCTACAGGTAAGTAATGCACCACGGTGCACGTAGTGCTCATGGAATCAAAGGGCGCATTGAATTCCCTGGAACTGGAGTTATGGATGGGTACAAGCCACCATGGAGATGTTGGGAGTCAAGCTTGGGGTCGCTGCAAGAGCAGCAAGTGCCTCTAACCACTGATCCATCTTTCCAGTCCCTGAAATGATTTTTAACTAATTTGGTTTAAATATTTCTTAATCATTATTACTGCATTGGAAGAATTATATCTTATCATTCTTGAATAATGAATTTAATTAATTGTTTAACATTTTTAGAATATATATCTGTTGATATCTTCAAATAATCATAGTTTAGTTCTAGAAATGAAATACCATCTTTTTTGCAAAAGAGAAAATGTAAACTCTGCTGATTTAGTTTGTGTTTTGATGTAGCAAAGTGTCTGTGTACTACCTACTGCACACCCATCTCAGACCCACTGCAAACCTATTGCACACCCATTGCACACCCACTGCAGACCTACTGCACATCCACTGCTCACCACATGCACACCCACTGCACACCCACATGCACACCCTCTCTTGCTATTCCTACTGTTTGTAAGACTCCTAACAGCTCATCCTCACTGCATCTTTTCAGATATGCTCCTTCCTGTAATATGTGTGACATAGCTCTAATGGTTGTACTAGGAAGAATACACTCAAACGACCCGATTGTGTGTTTTCCCATAGTTTTAGTTCTTTAGTCGGGTACCTTTGGATCCTCTGTAACTACAGGCTGTCTCGTAGACACTTGATAACATGTGCTCAACAATGCTTGTTTCCTGATGTAGTTGAACAGAATGGGAAAACCTAGGGAAATGGGTAAAAATTTTTTTAAAAAAATAGAGGAACACTTACGGGCATCTATAAACTATAATGTAAAATTTCCACAAAGATTTTATAGAAATGCAGATTTTAGAAACAGCATTAATGTAGAAAATGATTTCTTTTTTATATCTACTAGCAGGATATTAGTGATGAACAGTCTTTAAGTCACCTTACATCCGTGTCAAAGGAATTATTAAAGGATTCGCAGTTCAGTTCGTTGGAAACATGTAAGAGCTGTGAAGGAGATCTACAGTGGTCCATCCTGAAGCCCGGGGAGGCAAAGGAAGACAATGAGGTAGGAGAAGGAGGAGAGATGGTTTTACATTCACTGAGTAATTCATAAATCAGCCAGCCTCTAGGCGCCACTGTTTCCATCTGCGAGAATTACTCCACGACACTGAGGTCAGTGTCAAATGATCTCCTTAGCAGCCACCAAGGCCACAGTACAGACCGTAACCCAGTCATGTAGAGGAAAGCTCTGTCTGGGCTGCATGTGTAGGTTACTACCCACAATCTAGTCAAGTATGGTAGTGTTCGAAGTCTTGAGAAGTAATATTAGAAAAAAAACATCATGAAATATGTTTACATTTCGGGAGAACACATTTTTATTTTAACCAAGTGTTTATCTGCACATAGCCTAGAGTCCTTCATGACAGACACATTTTCTGTTTTCTAAAATATTTATTTTCTTTCCTTTGAGCTGTTGTTTTGAAATTTACCTCTAATTATTTTATTAAATAGTATATTTATTTTCTGATTTTCAGTTTTAAGTGTCTTTGGGTTTCTTGGCATGAAAGATGAGGGTTAAGTCCTTCTTCATCCCTTCACCCCACCAGGCGTAAACGTAACCTTCATCCCCCGCCTCACTGTCTGTCTTAGTACTGCTGTCAAACTTGCATTGGCCACTCAGTATTTATGACTGTAAACGCTATTTTCTGCTGAGCCAAACAGTGTGCTAGGACACTTTGCCTATATACTTTTAAATGATATTTTTTGTTCTGGAACTCTGGTGCCAGGGGACCTGCCAGCCTCCCTAACCTTCACAGGCATGCTGTCGACCATGGACTGCAACCCTGAAACCATGGGTCCAAACAGACTTATCTTCCTTTCGAGTTGTTTCTCTTAGAAGTTTTGACTGAGTGATGGAACAGTCAGTGATGGATTTGGCTGACTAATCCAAAACCCTTCATTTCTCCTTGTTTATTCCACATTCAGTTTACATTCCCAAAGTCCCTCCGGAAGATGCTGTGGTCCCCAGCAGATGGAGGAGGAGTGAGTAGGGCAGGATGTCTGGAGATGCAGTTGCTTCTTACCCTGACTTTGACCCCAGGCTCTTGCTTTCATTCCCTCTTTACTCTCACCCGGAAGAACTTGGTTTCTGAAGTTGGACGCTAACACTCCTGAACTTTTATGTTATACACATTTGGTCGTGTCTCAGTTTGTCCCACTATACCTCAGAAGTCTGTGGTCAGTTAGGACCCTGTAATCAGTTCTGAAGTCTGCTTTCCTACACCCAGGATGTAGATGGCATCTTCTCCTCCCCTCGCCTTTTATCATGTACATATCCTTCAATGTCTTGTGTATTTAAACTTCTGTCCTTACTCAGAGCCAGGAAAAAATGGTGCACGTGAGTTTTAAAATGTGTTTGTGTTGGGAAATATGAATAATAATATTTCTTTGTCTTCTGATATATTCCAGGATGAGATCCCTACTGGAATGCCATGCCTGGAGTCAGTGACCATAGGCGATGATGTTTGGGATGAGAACTGGCTCCCTCTACAGGCTAAAATGGGGAAGGGCGAGGGCCCGGCTTCCCATGTGTTAACTTCAAGCCTTGTTGGGAAGAGACAGTGTCAGTCCCATGGAGAAATGACAGAAAAGGTTAGATTCTTGGGGAAAACAAACAGCAAATCTCTGTTGACAAAGGAAATTTAAACTCAGTAGCCCAGGCTTCTAGAGAGTCTCACATGCTGGAATTCAGAGGGATTTGTCGGGCTATAGTTAAAAAAAAATTACATGTTCTGTTTTGTTTTGTTTTTGAAGTAGGTAAATACTAGGTGCTCAGGAAACATCCAGTTAAGAGAGTAGTATTAAATCCCACAGTGATGTATTTATTTTCATGAGACCCGAGTGTTGAAGATGTGCTCCAGACTTTGAGGGGAGAAGTCACCCTGAGAGAATCCGCACATCCTTTCTGTCATTTAAAACTCGCCACTCCTTTGCCGTCACCTTATCTCGATTTGAGGTCTCATGCCTCTGTATTTTGACTGATTGTTGTTTTTGTTCTGTGTAGGACTGGTGTTTTTCCACATCTAAAGATATATGGGATGACTCGTGGCAGCCCTTGGGCTTTGCACATGACATGAAGGGAGGAATTCAAACACCTGAAGGGCCCATTGCTAAAGAAAAAAATATTGGCACAACCAGAATTAGAAAGGTAAAATCTAATTAGCATTATTGTGACTGGTTACATGATTAATCACTTTCATTCCTAGAAATTGTAGTTAATGTATGCCTGCTGCATCAGTTTTTCAAGACAGTCACCCACAGACATACCCATAGGCCATCTGGTCAAAGCAGATCTTTAGTCGAGGCTTTCGTCAGATGGCGATAGAGCAGTGGTTCTCAACCTTTCTACTGCTGTGACCCTTTAATACAGTTCTCATGTGGTGTGACCTCCAACCATACAGTTATTTCATTGCTACTTCACAATTGTAATTTTGTTACGGTTATGAATCGTAATGTAATCTGTGCTTTCTGATGGTCTGAGGCGACCCCTGTGAAAGGGTCGTTTGACCTCACAGGTTGAGAACCACTGCTTTAGGCTGTCAGTTGACAGAGCTGACTGGGACAGTTTGAGCTCACATTCATCTTCGCTCCGTATTTCTCTTTGACACACCAGCCAAAAGCCTGGTCAGTTTGCTCTCCACCTTGGCATGGCTCAGACTCCATTCTCTGTCTTTTAGCCTACCAGCTGCTGATCTCTGCGGGTTTTCATAGACTCTATGAATTTGCAGCTTTGGACTTGGCCGATAACTTGAGAGAGTTGTGAGCAGAATGTTCGCCTGTTTTCTCATCCTTTTCTCTGGGGTGTGTGTGTCTATCGAGGCCTGGATGTGTTGTCAACTCAGGATCTGCTCTCTCTCTCATTAACCCTAAGACTGAAACTTCTGTTTGGACCTCAACCCCATTTCTGATTAGAGAATGCCTTAGTTAAATGCTGTGCCATCTGTGGAACCCACCTCACTTTCTGACAATTTACCCAGCTGTGTTCCCCAGGACTTTCAAATATTATAAAATCAAATTTGTCCAATGTTTCAAATGCAGTAAAATTGAGGAGTGCCGTGACTGGGAATCTTGCTAACATTTTTATAGCTTATATCTTCACACCAAGGGATCGGGATTTGTAAACCCAATATATCTGAATCTCCTGGGGCTTTTAGTAACTATACTCTGGGCCTTTTCAATTAGTGACAGTTCATTTCCCCATCACTAGTCTATGAGGAGTTGTGAACTTTGTAGTAGTTCAGAGCTCTGCCTCTACAGTCACCTAGCTGGGTTTAGCTCCTGTGGTTTGTTATCGATGCGATCCCTTTCACTAGTAGAGATAACCCTGCTGACATGCTTAAGCACTCACTGTTGACCACCGCGGTTGTAAGCGCTTTCTGTTCATCCCTGTTATCGCTCACCATTTTAAACGAGGAAATAAAGACTGAGATTGTTGCCAAAGGTTTATGCTAAGTAGTTGTCTTAGTCACTGTTCTATTGCCATGAGGAGACACCATGACCAAGGCAGCTCTTATAAGAGAAAGCATTGAATTGGGGGCTTGAACAGTCTCAGAGGATTGGTGCATTATCATCACGGCAGGGAACATGGCAGCACACAGGTAGTCATGGTGCCGGAGAAGTAGCCGAGTAGCTGGGAGGGTTCCATCCTCATTTGCAGGCAGAGACACACTAGGCCTGGCATGGGCTTTTGAAACCTCAGCAGCCAGTCCCAGTGACACACCTCATCCAACAAGGCCACACCTACTCCAGTGAGGCCACACCTTACCTCCTAATTCTCTCCAACAGTTCATCAACTGGGGACTGTGTGTGTGTGTGTGTGTGTGCGTGCGTGCGCGCGCGCACATATAGTAAGCACACATTAGTTTTATAAAACAGTAATAATTATAGTAGCAATGGCAATGTTATTAATAAACCTAATATGGGCTAGGAACCATATACTGGGGAAAGTCTTAATTTTGTTTTTAAGAAATTGTAACAATTTGAAAATAGGCCTGTGTATTAAAGATAGGCAACTCTAAAGTGTTTCTGAAGTAGGAGATAACTCAGACCTGTTTTAGACTTCCTATAGAGGCCATTTACAAAACTTTACGAGGAAAATCATGACTGTAATTTCTAACATTGGAGGGTATTCACTGAAAATAAATATCAGTAATGCGTTAGGAGAATATATAGTCACTTCAGAAAACCTTTGAAAATATCAGCCACTCTTGTGAGAAAATTAGATGCTCAGCATCGACTTAAGGGCTGTTTGCATTAGAAGGAACGGTGCTGTTGCTGTGAGTTGCACTATGTGTTTTTCCTTCAAAGTATCATGTGTCAAAGGTGTAGTCTCTGGTGTGGCAGTATTAAAATGGTGGGGCCTGGTATGATGTAATTCGGACATTGGGAACACTCCTCTCAAATTGTAGGTGTAATATATACATATTATACATATATACACAATATATACACACATAATAGGTACATATTATACATTACAAATATTATCCATACAATTTGATCAACTTGAATTTCTCTTACTGCTTTAGTAGATTATCGTCTAGTTTGATTAACAGAGGTCTTACACTTGTCTTACACTGAAAGAGAAGCTGCCCTAACAGAAGGAGGAACCACAGCATATCTGAGGTTGACCCAGGGTGAAGTCAAAAACATGTTCTTTTCTATTCTAAAACTGCCAGGGCAAGTTCAGGTGGGAGCATGTTAGTCTGCCTGCCCAGAACCCTGCATCCCGCTCTGGGGCATGCGTGTTGCAGATTCTGGAAAGGTCCAAACTGTTAACAAGAAAGTGTCCAGGCTTGCTTCCTTGTTACCAGAGAGAAGGGCCCACCTTCCTTTCACAGGCTTAGCTGCTAAATTTGGTGTGCGTTATTTTACCTGATTTCCACTGTAGTTGATCATTATTGGCCTCTTGTTCCTTTCTGAATCATGATCTTTCTCTGGAATTTGTGGTATCACTTCTTTTCCTCCCGATAGCGAGCATAATTTCTAGGCTGGCTGTTTGTAGAGTTGTGTCCTATCCTTTTACTCTTGGCCAGGGTTTTCCCGTATCTTAGGTGGCTAATCTGATAAATGTGTAGTAACTCTGTCTTGAACATTTTGAGAAACTGCCAGGCTGCTTTCCGTAGTGGCTGTAGCTTTTGGCATTTTTCCTGCAGTTTGAGTGCTTTAGTTTGTATTCACATTAGCCATGTTGATGCCTTTCAGTATCATGGAAGATAATGGTCCTGAGTTGTCGTATGCTGTATGCTCTTGAACATGGGCACATGGCAGGAAGGAGGGTCTGACTCCACTATGTGGTAGCACTCAGTGCCAGTTTGCTCATAGAAATATCAATAAAGATTTCCTAAATTGAATTTTGATATTTATTAAAAATATAGAAGAGCTTGCTTTTTCCGAAGTTTTAAATTATGATCTAAATAAGAAAACAAAGGGTTTGATTCTTATGGTACTGACTGTCACTTTTCATGCCTTTGCCCCATTTCTCCTATTTTGCAGCAAGCAGATTTACAGTATCCTTTGGATTCTTCCACACTGCCCAGACTGGAAGAGTTCTACATCTCTCTTATCAAGTCCCAGCAGTCGGCAGAAGGGAGCCAGTCGGAACCTGTCAGCATTCAGACTCAATCCAAGCACAGTCTGCTGTCCTCGACAGTGCCCAGCTCAGCTCCTTCCAGGGTCGACTCTCCAGAAACCCACTCTGACTCTGGTAGGTCTGTGTACCCTGTGCATGCTCAGTTGACAGGTTTGCCCTGTTGCTAAAACCTTGATTTCTTTGAGAACATACCTTGAAAGATGGCTAGTGCCAGCATTTACTCCAAGCTCTCTCTTAGTTTTGAGCTCAGTTCTCTTTAACTTCGACACTTTCTTCCTTGCTTGTAGTTTTTGGAGGGACTTTACAGTTTATAAAGTTTCGAGTACATGGCTCTTTGAGTTTTGGCAAGTGTGTTCAGTCATGATATTTCCGATAGCCTAAAATGTTTCCTCGCGCCCTTTGCAGTCAGTCACTACCTCAGCTGGCTGGCCTCTGGCATGCCACTGTGCCGTTTCTAGAGTTACATTGCATAGAGTTTTCATACCTGACTTCTTTCCTTTGTCATCATATTGTAGAGTTTCGTTTCTGTTGGCTATTCATTTGGAAGTGATTTTTCTAGGGCTTATGTTCACTGCATACATAGCTTTTTAAACTACCAAAATGTGTTCCAAAGAGGAGGTAGTATTTACATGCCTCCCAGTGAGGTATGAAATTTGCGATTGCTCCACATCCTAATCTCCAGATAGTATTTAAAAAAAAAAAAAATTTTTTTTTTTGGTTTTTTGAGACAGGGTTTCTCTGTGTAGTTTTGGTGCCTGTCCTAGAACTCACTTTGTAGACCAGGCTGGCCTCGAACTCGCAGAGATCCGCCTGGCTCTGCCTCCCGAGTACTGGGATTAAAGGCGTGCGCCACCACCGCCCGGCTTTTAAAAAATTCCTTTACCTTTGCCAATACAGTGGAATGTGAAGGGCTATATTGCAACCATTTCGGGTCCTTCTGTTCCCCACATTAGCCGGCTTTCCTGTGCTTAGATGCCATTCCATCTTTACATTGACACATTTACACTAATAAAATCTTAGACTAGTATGCATTTTCCTATCCCAGCCTGATGTTATTGTTATATATTTTACTTTTTATATTATGTACCCATAATCAGTTCTTATTTTTCTTTTTATAGTCAGTTTTAAAAAGAAATTTAAAAAAGAAAGCATTTTATTTTATTTACTTACATATTTATCTTTTCCAGTACCCTTTATTTTAAAGTTTAAATGAGGGTTCAACAAATCTTTGCTGTAACGAGTCAAGAAAATAGGGTTGGAGAGTGACTGAACTGTGGTTTGTATGGCATTCACAGGACCCTTGAGTTGGTCCCTGGCACCCCCAAATATACATTTCATTTTTGTGGGTATAGGATCTGTGCTACAGTACAAAAACAGTTGTAGATAAGAGTTAATGAAACTATAAAACCACAGAGCTGGAAGGTTTAAAAACTGAGGCTAGTTTCCTGTGAGTCCTTCTTAGACTCGGATTACACATGCACTAGTCACCCACTCTGTAGCTCATTGATAGCTCGATTCCCAGCTCTGCTCTCTGTGGGTAGTGTCTGTCCTGTGTCCCAAGTGTCCCAACGTGGACTTTGATCTCAGATACTCTGTTCTTCATCTCCACATTTTTGTTTGGAGTCTTTATTTTCCAGTTATTTCCCATCATGCTTACGTTTTTCTTTCCTCTTAACGATCGAGTGACCCAGCCTCTGTTTTAATGCATTTGTCTCGTGATTCTTTCTGAAATGTATCGTCTGTGTCCTGTTTGGATCTGTTTGTTATTTCCTCCTGATTCCAAGTCAGACTCTGCTTCTTTGGATGCCAGACATAGAATTTTATGTTGTCTGGATTCCTTCCAGAATTCTGTCTGTTTTAGGGAAGGGGGCGTGTGGCAGTTACATTTCTCAGCATTGGTTTCTCTCTCTCTCTCTCTCTCTCTCTCTCTCTCTCTCTCTCTCTCTCTCTCTCTCTCACACACACACACACACACACACACACACACACACCCCTCTGGTGTGTTCCCTCAGGAGTCACTCCCACAGCACTGTTCTCTGCAGAAGCTGTTGTCCCTGTGTTTGCCCAGTTTCCTAACGGTTCAAGGCAGGAGAGTGAATGCTTGATTCTGCTCAACACTGCAGCTCTCTGTGTGATCACGTATCCCCCCTTTCATGTATTTGTCTCCTCCTCTCTAGTGGGCACTACTTAATAATTTTATGGTCAGAATATTACTCCTTAGAACACACTGTCAAATCCTCTGTGACAAAAACTTATCACAAGTACCAGGGATAATAGATCATGTATTACGTGCTTAACATACAAAGATAAAAGGAATTGGACTGTACTTATTTTCCTGTGAAGGTATTGAGATGTATGTTTGGAGGTAGCTGTGCTAGTCTGTCTGTGTTTGCAGACAGTATAACAGGAGTTTGTGCAGCGCGGCAAACTGAGTGCCCTGCTGAACGGATTTAAGTTCACTGGAACTTTTTTAAGCAGGGTTTTTGTTTTTTAAGACAGAGTCTTCCTTGCTCTGTGGCCCATGCTGGACTGAACCTTGGCACCTAGTTCAGGCTGGTCTGGAATTTACTAAGCTCCCGATTCTCCCTAGTGCTGACATTACAGGCATGTGCCCAGCATGCTCCACTAAAGCAGGACTTTGTGGAATAAAGCCAAGTTATTCCACATGCCCCCAAACATGACAGTTCTCCTCTCACAGTGGGATGCCACCTTGGGTAGCATTGGTGTAGAAATCAGCTTCTTAAAACTGTGAGGGGTAAAGTGTACAGTAGTAAAAGGCTGTGAACATGCAACAATCAAAATTCAATCCAGACATCTTTAAGATTTACTTAATGGAGCCGGGCGGTGGTGGTGCATGTCTTTAATTCTAGCACTCGAGAGGGAGAGCCAGGCGGATCTCTGTGAGTTCAAGGCCAGCATGGTCTACAGAGTGAGATCCAGGACAGGCACCAAAACTATACAGAGAAACCCTGTCTTGAAAACAAACAAACAAACAAACAAAAAGATTGACTTAATGTATATGGGTGTACTGTCTGCATGTATATAAGCACACCTTAAGAGAGGATTGGCTCTCATGGGACTTTGGTTGTGTGAGCTGCTGTGTGAGTGCTAATAATTGAACTCAGGACTCCTGGAAGAGCAGCCAGTACTCTTAGCCGTTGAGCCATCGCTCCAGCTCCTCTGTTCAGACTCTTAGTGAATCTGGGGTGCTTGTGGTGCACCCCACATGCTGCCTCATACCATTTCACTGCAGCCTTGGTTCCCGTGCACGTAAGATGACAGCTCTTCGATGTGCGCATGCCAACACACCATGCAGTATGACCTGGCCAACAAATGTTCCCTGAAACACCTGGGCGCAGAATTGAGAGAGGGTTGTTAGAAATTGCAGTGTTTTTATTGCACAGGTTTCTGCTCATAGAAACTTAATGGTTTACCAAAAAAGGTGAGGGCTAGGAGCTGGATATAGCTCAGTTAATAGAGTGCTTACCTAGTGTGCACAAAGCCCTGGGTTCAAGCTCAGGCACTCCATAAGACTGCACAAACCCACAGTCTCAGCATGTGGGAGACAAGGTCAGGAGGATCAGGAGTTCTAGAGTGATTTCCAGAGGCTAGAATGTACTATGTGATACCCTGTATTCAAACAAAAACAAATACAACATAATGGCTTAATTATAGAAAACAAAGGCTTTTATTTACTATTTTCCCAATGTCATTCCTAAGTATCAAAATAGTGTGTCTTTGGATTGGATCGTATTAGAATGTTTGAGTTACTGATGAGTTTCATTTTTTAAAAATTGAATGAATTTTGCCTTTAGGATTAAGGTAAGGGCAGAATTTCCAACCATTTCTGAAATGGACTAAAACATTCTTGTCATTTTTGTAAGACATTTTAGTAAACATTGAAGATGTCCTGTGTCCTCGTAGTATCAAATTCTCTGCCAAGATTCAGTCCTTTGTGTAAAAAAAATAAGTACATCCATCAGATCAGCATGCACGTTTGATTTTGTCTTTAATAATCAGTAAAATTACATGTATACCAAAGACATTTTAAGAATAAATTTATGCCAGGAGGTGGTGGCACATGTCTTTAATCCCAGCACTTGGGAAGCAGAGGCAGGTGGATCTCTGTGAGTTCAAGGCCAGCCTGGTCTACAGAGTGAATTCCAGGATAGGCTCCAAAGCTACACAGAGAAACCCTGTCTCAAAAAGCAAACAAACAAACAAAAAAACAAAACAAAAAGAATAAATTTATTATCAGTAAACATTTGATTTATATGTCTATTTTATGTGGCAGGGCCCTATAAAACACTCAGTGTTTTATAGCAAAAAGTGGTCTCCAGTGGAAAAAAGCCAGCACTGGTCTAGCATGTCCATTTAAGAATGTGTAGCATCCCCATCCTTGGTTATTAGAAACTCTGGCTGGAGCGTTAGAGCACCAGCTCCATTTTGCTCATGTGGTTATTTCTAATTACAGAAATCAACACAGAAGGTACTTGTTAGTAGGTGGCCTTTTACAGCTCTGTTCTGACTCTGGCATAGACTTGGAATTAGAACCACTTGGTAACAGAGAATGCCTGTGGAGTATCAATTTGTTTTGTGCTGGGAAAAAAAAAAAATAAGGGAACTCTGGGCTTCTCGCTGGGATTTGAGCTTCATCCGATTCATTTTCGGACATTCCTAAAAGGAAGTCTTCTTTTCCTCGCTCATATCTCTCCCTTTCTTGGCCCTGAGCCTCAGAAGTGTTGATTTTATGCTAATGCAGGATTCACTTCCTGCCTGTCCTTGGCTGTTTTCTGAGTAGCGTCCCTCTGATCAATCAGAAAAGGCTGTATGTAACGCATGTTGGTAAAGAACTGGACTGGAGGGCAGGCAGTGAGTTGGAGAACTTCTTGAAAGGACTCTTGTTCTTCCTCTTTTTCAGTGGAAAGCTCTCCAGGGAGCCTAAAGAGTGAAGATTTTTCTAGTAGCCATGCGGACACGGTGGCCAAGGACGAGAGTCAAGGAGCCATAGACCAGCTCTCTTTGATTCTGTCCCCCCAGCACCAGATTGCTCAGAAGCTCTACATCCCTCGAAGTACAGCCACGGCTGTCTTGGGAGCTGCTGCGCGGCTAGCCACATCTAGGAGCCTCCTGCACTGGTACCCCAGTGTGAAAGGTTGGAAGCCTGAGGGACAGGAGGCGGAGAAAAATGAAGTGAAGTAGCCTTTGGGTAGCAATCATGGGGTCTTTCTGTATGACCATATGCTAGCTTTATTTGGCTAACTGACCACTTTGATGTGTAAGTATTGATATTCTGTGTTAATTTTAATTTTTGTTCATGATTTTACTTCATTTCAAATGGTTTGGTTCACCTTTGTTTTAATGAAGTAATTTAAAGGAGTTTGTGTATATGTTTCTGTGAGTGTTTTTCTTGTACATATCATGACTGATAAATGAAAATTGGAAAACTAATGTTTTGTGATCTGTATTTAGCCAGACGACAGTATTTTCACATCTCTATCACACAGTAGCCTGTCCAGGCAAGGATTCTCCTGCCGTAAGCCTGGCAGCAGCATCCCGACTCTAAATCCAGAACCACATGGCCGAAGCTGCCAAGTTCTTCTGCTTGTTAGCAGCCTCCTAGAATACATTTACATAAACTTTCAATGGTTGTTTAAGCCTAGGAAGTCCCTAGGGCCAGCGGCTCATTTCCCAGGTTGCAGGATTAGCTGGGTGGGGCTTGCCGAAGAGAACAGTACTCCCTTATTCCCTATAGCATCAGGCTTTTCTTGAAACATTTTATCTCCTTGAACACTGGCACTTGTGTATACATTTCCCGATGCTTTTTTCTCCTTAAACTGTACATTTTGTTTCTCTGACCCACTTGCTCCTTTTCGCCATAGCTCTGCATAAGGGTGATCACTAAGAAAACCACGGCACACAGTCAATACCAGGCTGCCTTAAAATTTCTGCCAACGACATTAATCCAAACTCTTCAGTTTAGTCTCAGGCAGATTCTTAGGACAGAGTAAAAAGCAGCCACATTCTTTCCCAAAATATTACAAGAATGCTTTTTAGACCAGCCACATCACCATATTCTTTCCTTCTGAAACCTCTTGGACTGGGCCTGCCTAGTCCACATCAGCTAGCACTACTGTCTTCCATGTTCCTGCTAGGATGGCCCATTAAACCCCACTCAGTGGTCAACTGCTACTCTAGTCCAAAGTCTTCCATATTCCATCAACAAATAAATTGGTCAGGCCTCTCACAGCAATACCCTAGTCACTGGTACCAGCCTCTGTCTTTGTTGCTGGTTTATTGCTGTGGAGAGAGACCATGACAAGGCAGCTCCCACAGAAGAAACATTGAATTGAGGGCTTGCTTATAGTTTGAGAGGGTTAGCCAATCATCATGATGGCAGGAAGCAGAGGGAGACAGACAGACAGACACACTGGGCCTGGTGTGGGCTCTTAAAATGTCAAAGCCCACGACCAGTGACACACCTCCTCCAACAAGACCACCCCTCCGAATCCTTCTCAAACAGTTCTACTCCCTGGTGATTTAAGTATTCAAATATATGAGCCTATGGGGCCATTCTCATTTAAACCACCACAATGAGTTTCTTCCTTACAAACTGCAAGTCTGAGTAATATTCTGCATAGAAGTACTCTATCATAAGAGGAAGGTTGAATGGAAGTCCACATTTAGTCAGTGAAACTGTCTGCCTCTATAGTAGCAACCAGCTGCCTGGAAGAGCTCCACCAAAGCTAACTGCCAGACTTTATAAGTTTGACAACTGGTTTATAAGCTGAAACCAACTATTCCACCTTGCAAGTTAGAATTAGCTGTGCTAAAGATTTGAAGTTCCTCATTATTGTGGCAATTAACGAGGCAATTCCATGTAGTTTATCTGGTAATTAAAAGAGGCTTATTTCAGGGTAACTTACAACCAATAAAGGGTCGGTTACAGGATCTGACTGAGGTGCAGTCCAGCACAGTTCTCTGGAGAACTCTGCCTTGGTCTGCAACCCAGCATCCAGGATCACGAGGAGCCAGCACATACGCATCCTGGGTCTTAAAGGGTCTCATCTCGACCACGCCCCAGGGGCAGGTCATAGGCAGGTGTGGCAGTTACCTGCTGCCTCACTAGGGGCAGTGCTTCAAGGTCAAAGCTGGAACAGCTCCCCACTACACCTCATCCTTTTGGAAATGGCCACCTGGACGCCTAACACCAGCTCAGACTGGTGATATCAGCACGCTTTGAAAGAAACCCACAGAGAAATGAGTCATTCCATGAGTTAGATTGAAGAACAGACCTTTAGCAAGCTGTGCCTTTGGACTACTCGACTGTGACGAGAACGCCCATATGTCAGTCTTTTCATCTACCTTGTCCCCAGACATGGGCTTTAGGTAGTTAAACAGAAGCAAACTTGGTAGGTCATTTGAAAAAGAACAAATGGGTTTCTGTATACGGCCAGGGACAACAATAAGAAAATATAAAGAAGCCTGATGAGGTACCACATGTCTGCAGTCCTAACACTTGTGAAGTGGGCCACCCATAGCAAGACCCTGCCTCTGTGAACAGGTGGGTAGAGGGAGAAAGGGAGGAGACTGAAGAAGTGTACAAGAGATGAGATGTTCCATGATTTACATTCAATTTCATTTTATTGTCAACAGATGGGTTGGCATGTATATGGTCAGAGTTTGTGATACTAAATGGCTTTTATTAGCAGAATTGGAAGTCCTGATGAGAAACTGACTAGGAGTAGAAGATAAGGTGTATAAAAAGGAAACCAGTAAGAATACAGGAAGTTCCTAGTTCTTGACCCCTCAGAGACGCAAGTGAAGTGGCTTCTACTAATAGCCAAGGCTACCCTTCTCCCATGTAAAGATAATCCATGGGGTTTTAAGAGATGGACTATGTCAGTCTCGGCTCCAGTCACTGTTTCTCGAGGATGTAAATAAGTTGTTTTATTGTTACAGAGTAGGGAGGTTAAGTTGAGAGTAGGTACGTGGGACATTTGAGTGTGATTAAAAGGCAAGATCACTTTATATTTCGTACTTCAGACAGTGGGGCATCTGATCAGATACAATGCTTTGCAGAAGTCTCTGCAGCAATGATGTGGGTTTTCCTTACCAAACGCTTTAGGTTCAGAAGGTCTCCAGCAAATTCCGTGATCACTCTCTGCTACTTGTAACTGTACATTGGTTATAGATGCGTGGGGCTCAGCAAGATCACTTCAGACACTCCCTGACAGAAGTGGTTCAGCTGGATCTCCCCTCATGGGCACCAGCATTCCCCCCACCCCACTCCACACCCTGCCAGTGTCTGGCATTACTAAAAGACACTTCACTGAAATCTGTCTTAGTACCTCTCTCTACTGAATCCTTATTATTTAAAACATAACAGTGTAAAACCCTGATCCTTGAGAGGTGACTGATGCAGCTCTTTCTAGCCATCTCCTCTCCAGACTCTTGACTGGGCTCCTGCCCTACTCTTGGGGTGCTGGCCCCTTCTCTTCGGCTCCTGCCCTTACCCTGCTGCTCTTTCCCTCATGGCCGATGAGCCTGTTGTCTCAGCAACCCTGTTCCCAGCCCTGTGTCAGAGGTTCCCTGCCAGGCTTGGATCTGAGTCCATTGCCCTGGCCTGCCCATTGCTTAGGATTCTAGAGTCGGCTGTAGCCACACGAGGCTCACAAACACATCTGTTTGCTCTCTCGATCCCATCCCAGAGGAGCAGCTCCAGGAGAGTGACACCTATTCCTGTGAACTTTGGGGGGTCTCTCACTCCTTTTCAAAAGTGACCAGGCCCCTCTCCAGTCCATCTGTTAATAAATCCAAACCACTGTCCACATGACACCCAGACTCACTTGAATACACAGATACTAGCCCCTGACTCAGAGGTCACCAGCTGACTGCCTGGCGTGGGATGAAGAGAAGGACAATTTGACCCAGTTGCAGCAGGAAGTAGTCAGAGTTGAAGTCAGTACCCATAAATCCTTTGGGCCTTCTTCTAACCCCTGTTCCATAAAGTTAGTTGTTTTTGTTTTTTAAAGAGAATTTTATTATTTATTCACATATAGGATCATAAGATGGTACTCTTTAGAAGGTGGAGTGTGAAAAAATTCGAAGGGGGAAAAAAAAGTCCCCAAATCCCACAACTAAGCTGAGCTTATTATTATCAACCCAGTATCCCATGAGCATTAACCAACACTAACTGAACGTTAATTCAACACTTTAGGTTTGGGAGAAGGAAAGTGGCTGAGGCAAGAGGAAGTATTAGAAGTCACTCTGGACCAGGTAGGTGGCATTGAGAAGAGGTGAGAGTGGTGAGGAACCCTCTCGTAGGCCACCGTGGGCCATGGTTAGGCTGAACAAGGAGACCTGGGGGCCTGTGCTCAGTTGCAAAAGTACCTCCCCCAAAAAAGCCAAATAATCAACACTTAGAAAAAAACTACTGGGGAAAAAAAAAAACAGAAACAGAAATGCTGGAAATAGAGTACAAATTTTACTGATAAGACTAGATCGAACAATTGAAAGACCAAGACTGGACATAAGATTGAAGATACACTACATTCAGATAGCGGTGAAGGAAAAAGGAAACATGGTCAGACTCTGAAAAATTCTGTGAAAGGGCAGCTGATGGAAGGACAAACAGAATGTGGTATATGATATATGTATATATATATATGATACATGTATGTATATATGATACATGTATGTATATATATGATATATATATTCCCTGACATAATCATATGGTCAAAAGAATGAAGTACTTACTGATATGTTCTATACCACCACAGCAATCTTGAAAACATTATACCGAGTTAAAAAGCCAGGCACACAGGCTGCACCACATGATTCCAGCTATCCCAGAATAGGAGACTCGGCAGGAATAAGTAGATCAGTGGTTGCTGCAGGCAGAAGGGAGGAGAGACTGGAGGAAGACAGAGGGTTTCTTTGGAAGATGATGGAAAATTAGGTTGCTCTGATAGCTGCAAACTCTAAACATTCTATTTTTTAAATTCAGTCAACCATATGCTTTAGAAGGATGGATTTCAAGCTGTGAGTTTTAGCTCAGTAAAGCTGGTATAAATACAGAATTTATGTAAACCCCTTGTATGTGGACTGAAGTAAAAGGATGGAAAAAGAGCATGCCAAACCAATGGAGCCAAAACAGGAAGAAATAAAGGTCACTGCATATCAATAGGGGAAATGATCCCTCACAAAGGCATAATGCTTGTAAGTACATTTCATAAAACAAACACTATTGGACTTAAAGCACAGTCAGATCAAGAGAGAATAATGGTAGGTGACTTAAGTATCCCCATCCTCATCAATAGCTGGATCACCTCTTCCATAACCGTCACTCAAGCAGATGAATTTAATCCAGAATCTGGGTGATAGGGAGGTCAGCAGCAAAGATGAAAATGCCTGCAAAATGGATGAGAAAAATAGCAATAGTCAAGAGCATGGAAGAAAGTTCAGCAAGGAAATTAAGATTGGCAGTGGAGGGGTATAGAAATATTGGAAATGAAAAAACTCAGTAAATCAAATTAAAAATACAGTGTAAAGCATCACCAACAGTCTCAACCAAACAGAAGATGGAATATAAGAAATGTTGTTGGGGGTTTTTACTCTTTTGGGGGGCCCACCACCTAGCTCCCAAATAAATCACACATGGAGGCTTATTCTTAATTATAAATGCTCGGCCTTAGCTTGGCTTGTTTTTTTTTTTTTTTTTTTTGCCGGCTTTCCTTAAATTATCCCCTCTACCTTTTGTCTCTGGGCTTTTCCCGTTCTCTTACTTCTGTAAATCTTACTCTTACTCCATGGCTGGCTGTGTAGCTGGGTAGCTGGCCCCTGGAGTCCTACTCCTTCTCTGGCTTCTTCCTTTTTCTTTTCTCCAAGATTTCTCCTCCTACATATTCTTTCTGCCTGCCAGCCCCACCTATCCTTTTTCCTGCCTTGCTATTGGCCATTCAATTCTTTATTAGACCATCAGGTGTTTTAGACAGGCAAAGTAATACAGCTTCACAGAGTTAAATGCATCATAGCTGGGTGGCATTGACACATGCCTTTAATCCCAGCACTTGAGAGGCAGAGCCAGGCGGATCTCTTTGAGTTCAAGGCCACCCTGGTCTACAGAGCGAGCTCCAGGACAGGCACCAAAACTACACAGAGAAACCCTGTCTCAAAAAACCAAAAATAAATAAATAAATAAATAAATAAATAAATAAATAAATAAATAAA
>CABHPR010133256.1:4194-15663 GCA_902168415.1 Peromyscus melanophrys | reverse complement strand
AAATAAATAAATAAATAAATAAATAAATAAATAAATAAATAAATAAATAAATAAAAATTTTAAGAAAATACAAATGCACCATAAACAAAAGTAATACACCTTAAAATAATATTCTACAACACAGAATTGTTTTTTAAAAAGAAAGAATAAGAAAGAATAGCAGGGATGGACAAGGCCAAGGAAATACACTCAAACATCAATTTGACAAAGCACCCAAGGCCCTGGGATGTAATGAAGAATCAAACCTAAATTTTGTGGGACAGCGGAAGGGCCTGAGGTAAAAATTAAAATGTAGGAATCTACTCAGAGAAATGATAGCAGAAAAGTTACGAAATAGAAAGAAGTGGACATGCAGATGTCAGAGGTGTTTAGAACAGCAGATAGACATGAACAGAGAACACCTCTCCATTGCTCAAGGGGAAAAAAAAAACTATTAAAAGCTATAAGGTAAAAACACCAACTCACCTACAAATGCAGACACATCAGAATTGCATCAGATCTCATCAGCAACCCCAAAACTTTGGAAACCATGGAATAATACATTTCAAGTCCTCAAAGAAAATAACTATGACAACTATCAATCGAGCTTGTGAGATCCAGCAAGGCTTTTAAAATTGATAGAGAGGGACTGGAAAGATGGGTCGGTATTTAAAACCACTTTCTGCTCTTGCCCCACATGGCAGTTCCCAACTGCCTATCAACTCAGTTCCAGAGATCCAGCATTCTCTTCCAGCCCCCATGGGCATCCTGAGCAAAAGTGGTACACACACATACATGTGGGTACATGTCCACATGACATAAATAAATCTTTTAAAAGATACATTTTTAATGTATCTGTACATGGGTGGGTATATGCATGTGAGTAAAGGTGCCCAAGGAAGCAGACCTCCTGGACTTAGAATTGTTGGTGGTTGTGAGTCACCTGATACAGGTGCTGGGAAATGAACTCAGGTCCTCTGGAAGAAGAGTATGAGCTTGTGACCACTGAGCCATCTCTCCAGCCAATTAATAATCTTTTAAAAATGATAAGTACACTTCAAAACAAGAAAAAGCTAAGGAAATTAATGATCTGTACTGCATCTGCACTGCATCATCTGCACTGCATCATCTGTACTGCATCATCTGTACTGCATCATCTGCACTGCATCTACACTGCATCATCTGTACTGTATTATCTGTACTGCATCATCTGTACTGCATCTACACTGCATCATCTACACTGCATCATCTGTACTGCATCATCTGTACTGCATCATCTGCACTGCATCATCTGTACTGCATCTACACTGCATCATCTGCACTGCATCATCTGTACTGCATCATCTGTACTGCATCATCTGCACTGTATCATCTGTACTGTATCATCTACACTGCATCATCTGCACTGTATCATCTGCACTGTATCATCTGCACTGCATCTATACTGCATCATCTATACTGCATCATCTGTACTGCATCATCTGTATTGTAACATCTGCACTGCATCTACACTGCATCATCTGTACTGTATCATCTGCACTGCATCATCTGTATTGTAACATCTGCACTGCATCATCTGCACTGCATCTGTACCACATCTGTACTGCAGAAGATGACTGAAGGAATACCATCCACAAAAGAATGACAAGCTCAGCCACAGGAGCATAGGGAAGAACAAAGCTCATGAGGTGACTAGGTGAACAAAGAGAGTTAGGAAGAAATCCATCATGCTCACCAGAAGACCCTTAATACTAATGGGCGAGAAAGAAAAGAGCAGACAATAATCCAACAAGAAGCAGAACAAAATTACAGGAACTAAGCATCCTGAAAATAACCTTAAGTGTAAATGGACTCAACTTACCAATAAAAAGATGCAGGCTAGCTGCCTTGATTACAAAACAACATTTACTTAGCTCTGCTGTAAGGAATACACTTCACTGGCAGAGACACTCACAAACAGTCTAAGAATATGCTGTGAGTCAAGCTGGCCTAGCTACTCTGATATCTGATAGGGTAAAATCAAAATTAGGAGAGATCAAAATGCTACTGTATATTAAGAAAAGTAACAACTCATCAAAAAAGGATCATCAGTTCGGGCCAAGAACCTGTGAGATAGGCCATAGGGCCTAGGGAGAACCTAACGCTATTTACTGTTAATGGACATGGTGTTATACCCATAGTGCATCTCTCCACTCTAACCCAGAAGCATCTTGCAGCAGATAGCGGGTAGCACAGAGAAGCTCAACTGGTCATCATGCAGAGAGTAAGGGTGGAATGCTCAACTCCAAATGGGACATTCATATCACCCCCTCCCACAAAGCTCCGGGATCTTCAAGAAAGATGAGACGGAAGGATTCTAAGAGCCAGAGCAGGACCATAATAACTTCCAGGGAACAGCACTTTCCCCGGACAGCAGAGCAGCTGCATGCATGAACCCATGGCAGTGACAATGAGCACAGGGCTTGCACAAGCTCAAGCCAGACAACGTCCTGGCAGGGCCACGGGGTGGGGGTGAGGGTGGGGGACAGAGGGCATGAAACCCCATGGCTAGTTTAGGAGCTTTTGTCATTTAATAGCTGCTCAGAGTGGGGAAATCAGCCTTTTTAAATGATGTGACCCTTGGTAGGTTGACTGCACTGTGACCCAAGAGTAGCTGGGCAACATATAACCAGTGCAGGGAGAATCGGGTTGGAGGACAGAAGATGAGGGTGGATATGGGAGGAGTTTAGGGAGCAAGGGTGTGCTAACTAGTCTTGGATGTTAGCTTGACGACATCTGGAATTAACTAAAACCCCAGGCAGCTGGGCACACCTGTGAGGGATTTTTTTTTTTTTGATTGGATGATTTGAGGTAGGAAGACCCACCCTAACTCTGGGCCACACCTTCTAGTGGCAGCTGATAGAAAGGACATGGAAAAAGCAGCTTTTGCTTTGTCTGCTTGCCCTCACTGTCACTGTCAAGGTCACCTGTCCTGCTTCTGAGGCATTCCTTCACTGGCATTATGACCTGATTCTTTGGGATTCCAGTGTATACCGAAGACCGGCTGAGACACCCAGCCGTGTGGACTGAACAGCTATCAGAGTCTTGGCCTTTCCATCAGGGGACAGCCCTTGTTGGACTAAATGGCAAGTATCGACTCTCGAAGCTAACCCTGGGACTGCTGTCAAGACACCATCGTTATTGCTGCTGTTGACCTTCCCTCTGAACCTGGACCCAAGTGAAGACAGCCCACCAGGAGGACTTACATAAACAAAAACAGTGGGGGAGGTGAAAGATGCAAGCTGGCAGACACATACAGTCCAAGAGAAATTCGAAACACAGCAGAAGAGCATTAAATATGAAACAGTGTTCCCATGAGATACTCCCACAAACTGACAGCTTCTCAGCCCCAGAAAACAAATGTGATGAAATCATAGAAATACCAGAAAAGGGTTCCAGAGTCCTACTTTTTAAACGGACCAGTGACCAAACAGAGAACTTATATAAACAGGGAAACTCAAGACCTAGACCAGAAAGTTACTAAATGAACTCAGGACAGTCACCTTAGCACAACTGACGCCATGGTCGAAGTACCATTCAGCACATGGGTACCCTCACCTGCCAGATCGAAAACTAAGACCTAATCCATCAAAGTCCACAGTTCCGGGAAAGAATCTAAATGTACTAACCTTGCCTTTTATCTTCTGTAGTTCTGCTTCTGTCTAACTATTTTTGTTAACTGAAGTATGCCAACCCAGAACATGGTTTTTGTGCTTAAAAGCTCACCCTGAGAAAGACTCAGGGCTACACTGGGATCCTGAACGCCCAATGTAGTCACTAGCCAACTCATAAAGACTTTCTATTGGCTTAAACCCACATCCAAGCAGTCTCCTCTGGTAGATCCTTCACAACAAGGACCTAGGCAAGAAAGCTACAAAAGCAATTAAATAACAAGTTGGAGGAAAAAATTTAAACAGGAAGAAAAATTTAGCAAGAAAACTGAAAGAATCAGAAATTTTTTTTTCAAGACAAGGTTTCTCTGTGTAGCTTTGTGTCTTTCCTGGAACTCACTCTGTAGCCCAGGCTGGCCTCAAACTCACAGAGATCCACCTGTCTCTGCCTCCTGAGTGCTGGGATTAAAGGTGTGTGCCACCACCGCCCGACTGAATCAGAAATTCTTTTTTTTTCGGCTGAATCAGAAATTCTTTTTTTTTTTTTTTTTTAGACAGGGTTTCTCTGTGTAGCTTTGCACCTTTCCTGGAACTCACTCTGTAGCCCAGGCTGGCCTCGAACTCACAGAGATCCGCCTGCCTCTGCCTCTGCCTACCGAGTGCTGGGATTAAAGGCGTGCGCCACCACCGCCTGGCTGAATCAGAAATTCTTGAAAGGAGAGAATCAAAATAAAAAACATCTTAGAAATCAAGAGCAACAGATCAAGCAAAGGACCAGATTTGGGGACTGAAGAACAAAGTCATGACAACAATATATGTGACTGTACATAAAGAAGAACATTAATGAACAAAACCACCAAGAAGTCTGGAATACATTCAAGAGACCAAACTTATGAATCCACAGGGTAAGAAAAATCAAGTGGAAATAAGAGTGATAATTCTGGGACACTACCAAGGCCATCCAAAAAGAAATGATTATAGTTATATGTACTCACATTAAAAAAAAAAACTCAACTAAATAACCTAGTGGTACACCAAGTCTCTAGAAAAACAAGAAGCCACCAAACCCAAATGCAACAGATGGCTGGAAATAATGAAGATCAAAACAGAAATTAAAGTTTAAAGGAACAATGTACACCCTCTGAGACTGCAGCTGCTCCCTGACACAGACCCCGCCAGCGCCGATTGGACTAAGAGGTGAGACTTTGTTCTCACAGCTGAACACCCCAGCCTCTAGAGCCCAGGGGACCCTGTGCCCCCACACCATTGCAGACCCAGTTTCAGGCCAGCAGGCAGGTCTCTGGCAGGCAGGCTGGACCACCACCATCCCCCACCAGACCCTGTAACCTACAAGCTCCACCACACTCCCAAACCCACCCACCCTCTGAGACCACAGCTGCTCCCTGAGACACTGAGTCCATCAGCACCAATTGGACCAAGAGCCCCAATTAGACCAAGAGCTCCCATTGGATCAAGAGCTCTGAGTGGACCAAGAAAGGCTCCCTCAGACACAGACACTGCTTGCCCCGAGTGGAGGAAGAGGTGGCTAGATGCCAATGCAAAAATACAGTCAACAACATAAGGACCAATATGGCACCATCAGAACCTAGTGGTTCTACATCAGCAAGATCTGAACATCCCAACACAGAAGAGGCAGAAGAAATCGACCTTAAAAATTACTTTAAGAAGATGATAGAGGCCTTTAAAGAGGAAATGAAAAATTCCCTTAAAGAAATTGAGGAAAAGACAAACAAAAAATTGGAAGAAATCAATAAACCCCTTAAAGAAAACCAAGAAAAAGCAATTAAACAAGTGAAAGAAACAGTTCAAGATTTGAAAACGAAAATAGAGACAATAAAGAAGACACAAATTGAGGGAATGCTGGAAATGGAAAATCTGAGTAAGCAAACAGGAATTACAGATGCAAACATAACCAACAGGATGCAGAAGATGGAAGAGAGAATCTCTGGCATTGAAGATAAGATAGAGGAAATAGATTCATCAGTCAAAGAAAACACTAAAGCCAACAAAGTCATAACACAAAACGTCTAGGAAATCTGGGACACCATGAAAAGACCAAGCCTAAGAATAATAGGGATAGAAGAAGGAAGAAGAATATGAACTCAAAGGGACAGAAAGTATATTCAACAAAATCATAGAAGAAAACTTTCCCAACCTAAGAAGGAAATGCCTATGAAGATACAAGAAGCTTACAGAACACCAAATAGATTGGATCCCCCCCCCCAAAAAAAAGTCCCCTTGCCGCATAATAATCAAACCACTAAACATACAGAATAAAGAAAAAATATTAAAAGCTGCAAAGGAAAAAGGCCAAGTAACATACAAAGGCAGACACATCGGAATAACACCTGATTTCTCAATGGAGACTCGAAAAGCCAGAAGGTCCTGGAGAGACGTTATGCAGACACTAAGAGACCATGGATGCCAACCCAGACTATTATACCCAGCAAAACTCTCGATTGCCATAGAGTAAACAAAACATTCCATGATAGAACCAGATTTAAACAATACCTATCCATAAGCCCAGCCCTACCTACATAAAGCACTAGAAGGAAAAATCAAACTTAAGGGAGTTAGATACATGCACAAAAACACAGGCAATAGATAATCCCACACCAACAAATAAATACCAAAGAAGGGAAACGCACAACACTACCACCAAAAACTAACAAGAATTAACAATCACTGGCTTAATATCCATTCATATCAATGGACTTAATTCACTTATAAAAAGACACAGGCTAACAGAATGGATACTAAAACAGGATCCATCCTTCTGCTGCATACAAGAAACACATAGATACTGAGAGTGACAATTAATAAATGGGACCTCCTGAAACTGAGAAGCATTTGTAGAGCAAAGGACACGGTCAATAAGACAAAACGACAGCCTAAGAATGGGAAAAGATCTTCACTAACCCCACATCTGACAGAGGGCTGATCTCCAAAGTATATAAAGAACTCAAGAAACCAGACATCAAAATACCAAACAATCCAATTTAAAAATGGGCTACAGAACTAAACAGAGAATTCTCAATGGAAGAATCTCAGATGGCTGAAAGACATTTAAGGAATTGCTCAACATCCTTAGTCATCAGGGAAATGCAAATGACTCTGAGATACCATCTTACACCTGTCAGAATGGCTATGATCAAAAACACTGATGACAGCTTGTGTTGGAGAGGATGTGGAGCAAGGGGAACACTCCTCCACTGTTGGTGGGAGTGCAAACTTGTACAGTCACTTTGGAAGTCAGTATGGTAGTTTCTCAGAAAATTGGGAATCAGTCTACCTCAAGACCCAGCTATACTGCTCTTGAGCATATACCCAAGGAATGTTCAATCATACCACAAGGACACATGTTCATCTATGTTAATAGCAGCGTTATTCAAAGTAGCCAGAACCTGGAAACAACCTAGATGCCCCTCAACTGAAGAATGGATTAAGAAAATGTGGTACATATACACAATGAAATACTACTCAGCAGTGAAAAACAATGACATCATGAAATTTGCTTGCAAATGAATGGAACTAGACTCAGAAGGACAAACGTGTTATGTACTCACTCATAAGTGGATTCTAGATGTAAAGCAAAGGATAACCAGACTACAATCCACAGCTCCAGAGAAGCTAGGTAACAAGGAGAATCCTAAGAGGGATGCATAAATTGCCTTGTGAAGGAGAAATAGATGAGATCTACATGAGCAAACTGGGAGTGAGGGGAGCAATAGAGGGTGAGGGATCGGGGATGAGAATATACGGGAATGGGAGGTTCAAGCTGGAACAGGGACAGAGTGCGAGAGTAAGGAAGGAGATACCATGATAAATGGAAACATCATGGGAATAGGGAGAAACAGGGTGCTAGCGAAGTTCCCAGGAATCCACAAGGATGACTCTACCTTAGACTCCTAGCAATAGCCGAGAGGGTACCTGAACTGGCCTACTCCAGTAATCAGATTGGTGAATACCCTAACTGTCATCATAGACCCTTCCTCCAGTAACTGATGGAAGCAGATGCAGAGATTCACAGCTGGGTGCCAGGCCAAGCTTCAAGAGTCCAATCAATGAGAGAGAGGAGGGATTCTATAAGCCAGGGACATCAAGATCATGATGGGAAAATGTACAGAGGCAGCCAGCCAAACCAGTGGAAACCCATGAACTGTGGACCAATAGTTGTGGAGCCCCCATGGGACTGGACTAGGCCCTCTAGATAGGGGAGACAGTTGTTTAGCTTGACTTGTTTAAGGGGCCCCTGGCAGTGGAATCGGGATCCATCCCTGGTACATGAGTGGGCTTTCTGGAGCCTAATACCTAAGGCATGAACATGACACCTTGCGCAGCCTTGGTGCAGGGGGGAGGGGCTTGGACCTGCCGCAACTGAATGTACCAGGCTCTGCTGACTCCCCATGGGAGACCTTGGCTTGGAGAAGATGGGAATGGGGGTGGGTTGGGGGGCAGGCTGGGAGGCAGGAGGAGTGAGGAGAGGGGAATCTGTGGTTGGGATATAAAATGAATAGAAAATTTCTTAATAAAAATTTTAAAAAAAGAATTGGTTCTATGAAAAAATTAACAGTCTAATTTATGGTATGTGTGTGTTTCTTATGCTTTTTCTTTTTCTTTGGTTCTTCTGTCTTGATTTTTTTTTTAATTTGCCCATTTGTTTTCTAATAAAGAGAGAGAAGAAGGAGGCATGGAGTTGGGTGGGGAGGGTAGGTGGGGAGGGTCTAGCAGGAGATAGGGGAGGGGATACCATGATCAGAATATGCTGTCTAAAAATTATTTTCAATTAAAAAAATAAAAAATATACACATTCAGGTTGCTCCAAGTAACAACATGTTCCAACATGGAAGCGCTTTGTGAAGCATCTGTAGTTACAGAACAAGACAGTTGTGAGTCAAGGCATTTCCAGGTACACTGATGTAAAACGCGCACAGCTGCTTTACATGCTGTGGTGGCTTGAACAGGTAAGGCCCCCATAGACTTCCTGTGTTTGAATGCTTGGCCCATAGGGAGCGGCACTGTTGGGAGGTGTGGCCTTGTTGGAGGAAGTGTGTCACTGCAGGGGCGGGCTTTGAGGCCTCATATGCTCAAGCTATGCCCAGAGTGACACACCGTTGCTTCCACTGCTTCCGGATCAAGATGCAGAACTCTCAGCTCCTTCTCCAGCACCATGTCTGCCTGCACACTACCATGCTTCCTGCCATGATGACAATGGACTAAACCTCTGAACCTGTAAGCCAGCCCCAATTAAATGCTTTCTTTAAAAGAGTTGCCTTGGTCATGGTGTCTCTTCACAGCAATAAGAACCCTAACTAAGATACCGACGTGTGGAAAACACAGCTATGTGTCTCAAGTAAGCAGATGTAAACTTAGAATAACTAAGAATATGTTCCAAAAGTTTTATCTCTTAAAGGATGTTAGGTGAGACACAGACAGAGGCAGGCAATAAATCACTACTAAACGGACTAAAGCTAGCCCCAAGATCTGCAACATTCCAACTCTCCACAATTGCAATGTTCTGATCAGTTATTCAGCCTGACAAAACCTTTGACATGGATGTGGCCTTGGGGGGACTTTAGTTTATACCCTCAGAAATCCATCTAAAACCACTGAGCTGGTGGGATAGCTTAGCAGGTAAAGGTCACACAGACACACACACACACACACACACACACACACACACACACACACACACGACAGCCTGAATCCTAGCCCCAGAACCCACTTGGAGATTGGTAGACTCGGCTCAATCCTTATCAAAAACACTGTGGTATCCTTCTCAGAACTAGAAGGAAAATTTTAAATTTTATATAGGTGCACGCACAGGGGCGGGGGACCTAAATAGCCAAAAGTCTCCTAACAAAGGGCAAAGCAGGGGGCGTCACACCCCTTGATCTGAGAGTGCAAAGCTTTGGCAAGCAAGACAGCATGGCTGGACACAAAACACACAGACCAGCAGGACAGAGTCCAGAGGTAAACCCACATCTGCAGCCAACCAAGTTCAACAAGGTGCGGGGAACACACACTGGAGAGAGGAGAGTCTTTTCAACAAATGGTGTTGGGAACACTAGATCCACGCTTGGAAAAATGTAACCAGATTCCTGCTGCTCATCAGTTACAAAAAGCCGAAAGCAGATGAAAAGACTTAAATGTGGGCTGGAGAGATGGCTCAGCGGTTAAGAGCACTGCCTGCTCTTCCTGAGGACCTAAGTTCAATTCCAGCAACCAAATGGTGGCTCACAACCACCTGTAATGGTGCCCTCTTCTGGCCTGCAGACAGAACACAGTATGTATAATAAATAAATCTTAAAAAAAAAAAAAAAAAGACTTAAATGTAAATTCTGGAACTATGAAACTACTAGAAGGTAGCATAGGGAAGCCATTCCAGCTATTGAAATTTGCAAGGTTGGGGACAGGGCAAGACTCCCAAGGCATGAGGAATGAAGGCAAATCTACATGAATGAGAAATTCTGCATGGAAAATCAGCAGGTACAGCAGTGCCCCAGAGGACAGAAGAAAATATTTTCACACTGTGCGTCTGATATCCAGAATTCAAAGGAATTTTAAAATCTCAATAGCAAGAAGAACCCAGTTTCAAAATTGGGCAGCAGGTCTAAATAGATACCTCTTAAAAGAATGCATAATATTTTCTTTATGAATAAAACATTAGCATCAGCAATCACCAGGGAAATGCAAATAAAACTGAAAGTTATCAACCTTACTCCGCAAAGACCAAAAAGTAGTGCCAGTGAGGATGCAGCAAAAGCAGAACCGTTGCACACTGTTGGGATGTAAGTTATTGTAGTCATAAAAATAGTCTTGAGAGTCTTCAAAAGTTAAAAACAGAACTGCCATAGAAGCTAGCAGTTGACTACTGCAGTATATTCAAAGGAAATAAAATCAGGATGTGGAAGAGATGTTGGTACTTCCTTTTCATTGAAGGGTTCTTCACAGTAACCAAGAAATGGTAAAAACAAAGTATCAATCAGCAAATGAATGGATTTTAAAATGTGGTGCATAAATACAGTGGAATATATAATCAGTGGAATATATATTCAGTGGAATATATACCCATTCATATATAAAGAATGAAACTGACTGGGTGTTTAGCTGTAGTCAAGGGCTGAAATGGCAGGATAGCTTGAACTCACAAGTTCAAGACCATACTTGGGAAGGGAGGGAGAGGGGAAGGGATTCTCTATTCGGTAATGGATGGACCAGAAACTCATTGTGTTAAAATGGCATGCATAGGAAGACAAGTACCTTATTGTCTCACTCATAGAAGGTGAGTGTGGGCTATTATTACCAGGTGCTGGGGAGGGAGGGAGGGAGGGAGAGAAGGAGGGAGGGAGGGAGAGAAGGAGGGAGGGAAGGAGAGAGGCATGGAGGAAGGGAGGGAGGCACGGAGGGAGGGAGGCTGGTCAGTGGGTACCAAGTCACTCAGGAGCAAGAAGTTCTACTTTGCTCTTGCACTGCAGGGTAGCAATAAATAATAGAGTGAGGTGCATTTCTAAAAGCCAGAACAAGGGATTTTAGGCAAGTGTTTGAGGAGATACGTTTGGCCTGAGGTGAATATTACACAAGTATACTTGTATTGAACATTACATGGAAGGTAATTAATATGTATGTCTTTTATGTTTTTATATATCAATTAAAATGTCTTTAAAAAAATTACCCAAGTGGCAGGTACAGCAGCAATTTGTAAGCCTCATCTTGCATTTGCATCACTCAGGGAGCTTTCAAGATCTTCCCACATTGTGTGAGTAAATCACTGTGTGTGTGTGTGTGTGTGTGTGTGTGTGTGTGTGTGTGTGTGTGT
>CABHPR010133255.1:19262-41040 GCA_902168415.1 Peromyscus melanophrys | reverse complement strand
ATGTCCTGCAACGGCTGCTCTGGAAACTTCTCCTCCCAGTCCTTTGGGGGCCACCTGCAACACCGGATCTCTTCTTGTGGTTCCTCCTACCCCAACAATGTCTTCTACAGCACTGACCTCCAAACTCCCATCACCCACCAGTTGGGCTCCTCTCTCCACAGTGGGTGTCAGGAAACCTTCTGTGAGCCCACCAGCTGCCACACATCCTATGTGGTCTCCAGACCCTGTCAGAGGCCTTGCTACCACCACAGGATTCCAGTGTCCTACAGACCCTGCCAGTCACCTTTCTCAGGATCTCTGGGCTTCGGTTCCAGGGGCTTCCAGTCTTTTGGTTGTGGCTACCCAACCCTGGGCTTTGGATCCCATGGTTTCCAGTCAGTGGGATGTGGTACTCGCAATTTTTCATCCCTAAATTGTGGGTCCAGCTTTTACCGCCCAACCTGCTTCTCTTCTAAAAGCTGCCAGTCTGTTTCTTATCAGCCAAGCTGTGGGAATGGCTTCTTCTGATCTTCTACTGGGGAAACTAGAAATGTAAAAGGTGCCTCCTACCTACTGGGTTAAGAGCCACACTGTCTTTTGATCTCTTATGTTAGTCTAGGAATTTGACTTCTACTCACACTTATGAGTCCCTGTAATTGGAACATGTATTCCATTGGAGATGCTAAATGGTTTTCTTATCGATGTATAGACTCGCAAAAGTCAAACATAATTCTTCTTCATGTATCTCTTAGTAATTTCTCAAACTGTCAATGCCTTTACTTTTATGAAGGGGAAGGATGTAAGTTTAAATAAAAATATGCAACTGGACATCTATGTATCTTGTGAGGACCATTATTACTTTCATCTTCTTGTCTTCAAAACTACTTCAAAATATCTCCCTAAGCTTTGCTGTGTCATGCACTTGCCATTTTAATTTTAAAAAGTAAATTCATCCTTTTGTATTCATAGATTTTTTTCAACTTTTCTGTTTTCGCCATCTTAATAGTTTCCAACAGTGAAAGGAAGAAAACACGTTATTAGGATGGAAGACTGGTTTTCTGCTACATAGGGAATTATAAACCCATATTTTATATAAAATAATTATAATATGGAGGGAATATTAGGTAGACTGTGCCACATAAATTTGGAAGAGAGATTATTCCTATAAGCTACATTTTAAAATATATGCAAAATTGCAGGCAGATAAGAAGTTACATGATCATGAGTTAGGTGGAAATAGGGTCCAGTCCCCCCACCTTGACTGCCAGATTGAAATCTCTAAATGAAATCTATAACACATACAAGAGTTGCTAATAAATATGGCTAACATTGCTCAGATATTAATTATAGATTTTGGCGATGTCTCAGTTTGGCTTTGTGTTTCTGGGGTTTGATGAGAAACCTTTAAAAAATATTAAAAACCCGTGCAAATATTCTTTTGTTTCAGGATTTGATCGGGTGTAGAAGTGGGATGTCATATTTGAATAGTGGACTATGTCACCCAGGCTTCATCAGTTAATTCCAGGAATCATTATCAAAGGTGGAGATGATTTAGCCCCCAGGCTCAACATATGCTGGTTTTATCCCAGCTTTGTCTCAGCATCCAGTTTCAATTGTTAATTGTCTCATGATTTTCCTTTTACTGATAACCAATAGTAACTTCCTCATCATGCATAAGGTCTGGTCTAGGGAACTATTAGTCTACTTTTGTCATGGGTTCATCTGGTGGGATTCAAGATGGATGTAAAGCTAAACTAATTTTGTTCAATTTAGGACAAGAGAAGTCTCCCATTTTTAAAACATTCTCCTAACAAAAGAGACCATTTTCCATTCAAAGACGGAATGCAGAAGGATCGTAATGAGAGAAATTGTTGTTGTTATAATATACAGGACAATGTACATAGTTAAAAAGATGACCTACATGGAGATGGGTCTCTCCTTTTCCTTTCCTCGATGGGCAGGTCCGCGGCCAGCATGATGCAGTAATACCCACTATCCACCAGTAGGTGGAGGTAGTGGGAAAGTTAGGTGTGCATGAAGTATGAGCATGAATTTATGCCGCATCTGAACACATAAAAAATAATCTAAATCCTCTAGCTACTGTGAACATGCCTCATATCCTTAAATACACAACTACTTATTTTATTATTTGGAACAGCATCTAGAACTTTAAACTTTGCAAAGTAATTCTTTTCAAAAGCTATTAGTTAAATATCATGTAATTTTTAATGTAAAAAGAGTTGTATTTATATGACCAGGAAGAGTTTATTGCGAGCATAAAATTTGTATAATAAGTGGATGACAACCTCGTGAGGGTAGGTGCCATCACTGATTGCATGGAAAGTTAAAGACGTAATTTTATTGAAGACACATACTGTATGTGTCAACAGAGTTAGAATAATGGGCCTGGAGAGATGTCATAGTGGCTAACAGAAGGTGCTACTCCTGCACATTCTAGCTCAGTTTCCACCACCCACATCTGAAGGCTCATAGCCGCCTAAAGATCCAGCTCCAGGGCCATCGGACCCTCTGACTGTGTGAGCACCTACACTCACCTGCATATACCTATAACCAGAGCCTTTTTAGGTGGGTTATAAATACTTATATATAATTATGTAAATATATTTATATATTCAATCATACATAATTTAAAATAAAATAAATATTTTTAAAGATAGAATAAAAATTAAATAAGAATGCAGATTAAAATAGAATACACAAAACCTGTACAAGACTAAGCCAGAAGAGATCAAGGCATGGAGAAGAGGGATAGACACATACTCTTACTCCAGGCATGGAATGACTGGCAATTGTTGGCTTCTGGAAAAAGAAGGGTCAGTTTATTTATTTATTTATATTTTTAAGAATATAGCCCCTGGTAAGGTGATCATACCTCAGTGGTAAGAAAAAAGATTTGGGACGCACAATTTGCTCTTGAGTATTTTTTAAGGGTACAGTTGGGTGGCTAGGGAAGGAGGCTGAATTTTAGAAAAGTTGGGGGATGAATATGATAAAAGAAAACACTGGAGGAAACTCACTCTGAAGGAACTAATTAAAGATGTGATCGCTTAGTATTGGGAGGCAAAAACCTGTGTTTATGTATGAACTTTGTACATGACTTTTTATTTGTTTTAAATCATTTCCCCTAACCTAAAAGTAGTATTTTATACTTAAACAAACAAACAAAAACCTTAAAGCAAAGCAGAAAGCAAGACAAGCCACCAGTAGAGGACACTATCACTAAGGGTGAGAGAGAGTTAGGGGGGAGGGAGGGAGAGAGAGAGAGAGAGAGAGAGAGAGAGAGAGAGAGAGAGAGAGAGAAAGAGAGAGAGAACAAAAAGTTCTCTTGAAACACTGTTCCTAATTAAACTCATAATTATTTTAACTCTTTTTGTACATTGTCTACATGAGACTAATGAATTAAGTTCAACAGATTAAATATATGATGCAATTCCCACAGCAGCAGGAACACCAAATAATGCCTGATTATCCTATGAGTTGTATTCTTGAAAACAAATGAACAAGTTCCAGAAAGAAAAAGGAACCGGCATTCCTTTAGGAATTCAAATTATCCTGGGGCTTGCTCTAAAACTCTAGCAAAGTTCAAACTCTTTAAGGATCTCCCCCTCTTGTCTAAAGAGGTTAACAATCTTGCTCTGATGTGTTAATGTTATGATAAAATCCTATGTCTCATATTACCTTCTTCCATATGTCATGCTGTCACAGATGATGGCAGACAGGCTGCTGGCACGCAGATTGTGTGAGGTTCACACCGATTCTGTAAACAACCTTCTCTAATGTTTCCTTTAGGACATACAACACACATATATGTGGGTCTCTCAAAGGTCCCATTGAGGTAACAGAAGGACTCCAATGCCGTGATGAGAATCCCAGAAACTCCAGAATGCAAACTAATGAAAGATGCAAGCCAATGAAGAAATGCCCTTCCCTTTGGGACTGATCCTGGGGTGGACAACTCTGAAAGTCTATCCAAATGTCCTTGAAGGTAAGGAACACAACTAAATGTAGAAATGTATGTTTGCAAACAAAATTAAACAACTATATTGACATGCAATGAACTCCCCAAATGCATGAATGCAAATCTATGAGCAAATTAATATTGATGGATACAACACATTGAGGTGTCAGATTGCACAAATTTATTAGATGAAAATTTTAATCTTCAATAGCTCTTGAATGAAAACCAAACAGTACATACATCATTTTTCCAAAGGAAGGAAAGAAAGGAATAATTTGAATTTGCCCACAAATTACAGAATCTCCCAGAAATTGAGAAAGAAAGAAGCTGTTAATGGAAGCATTAACAGACAGCAAGACTGGGGAAGCAAGAAAACAATGGCTTCAGAGCATAGGCATATTGCATAGAGACTCAACAGTAAAATCCATGGAGGATGCTGTCACAGGTAGGTTTATAACAAGGTTGGTAGGTACTAGCAGGCAGGTGGGTTGAATAGCAAAATCTGGACCCATAGCTCTGGGAAGGGAAGCCAGAGACTACATAATACAGATATTTGAAGCCACTGGGTGGACAACCCACTATGTAGTACCTGCTAGATCCACAATCTAGGGAGTAGAAGCTGCTTGGCTCAAAGCCCAGAGACCCAGCATATGCCTCCTGGCAGGGACTGCAAGGTGTGGAGCTTCTGGAGTAGTAGCAGGCTGTCTGGCAGGGGCTGGACACCACACAGGAACAGCTGGTGGGCTCAATGCAGGTCTCCTGACATCCACCGTTCAGAGATGATTCCAGCTGGCAGGTGCTGGGAGAGCAGTTGGTGGTGCTGTAGATCAGGTTGCTGGGGTTGGAAGAGCCACCGGAGGAACCTGAAGAGTGCAGGCAGTGCCTAGAGGAGGTAGAAAAGCTTCCAGAGCAGCAGTGACAGGTCATGTTGAATAGAGATGTGAGCTCAGCTGGATGTAACTGAGAGGATTCTGAGTTTGACTCTCACCTGTGAAGAGCTGGGTTTATATACTCTCAGCAACAGGTGTGGTACCCAACAGGATCATGCTTGTCCTGTGAGTGTTCTGTTCCTTACACATGTGCACTGACAAATTTCTCTATAATTGTAGTTACATTTGAATACTTTTCCTGCACAGTATATTTATGGCTGTTGTAATTTCATTGTAACAAAGGACGTAGAGCTACTTCTATGTCAGAAATGCCATGATTATTTTACACTAAAAATTATTTCGTCATGTCCAGGAAAATCCTTTTTCCTTTTGACATACTACTTGTGTGTTTTGTCATCGGATGTTATGAGGAAAACGTTTTTATTTACAAGGTATGGAATGAGAGTAACTTTTATTTTGTTAATGACTTGGAAACATCACTTCTGGCTTAATGTGCAACCAAATGAAGATTAACCCTATCATCATCATCCTTTCTCATTTTTTTCTATTATTCTCTGTGATTCATTCAACATTACCCAACAAAAGTAATAAAAGGAAAAACTGGATGACATTGAACCTAGAAAGAGAGAGAGGAAGATGATCGGATGACTGGTGCTGTGGCAGCCACGGACAAAGCTGAGATTGCAAGTGCCAGTTTTAGACTCTTTGAATGGAATTAATCCTGTAAATGACTAAAACATTCGATGAGGAAATAAATTTTAGATCCAGCACATCTGACTTGTTGCTTGATGTACCACTGGTGTGACTGTGGAAATTTCACTCCATTCTGGTGTGACCACTGGTGTGACTGTGGAGATTTCACTCCATTCTGGTGTGACCACTGTGACAGTGGAGGTTTCACTTCTACCACCCTAAGACATAGACTGTGGACTGTGGACCTTTCTGCTGTGGTTTCTACAGAGACCTTGCTTTCCATGGACTGCTGCCAAGCAGTGACCCAGCCCAGGAAAGACAAAGGGATTCTCAGGAGACTCCAACTGCCGGCTTTAACATATGGTACCCCAGTGACCTTAAGCAACAACCTGAGCTTGTATAGGTTTTAGGGAAACTGCCTCCTCCTACTAAACCCTCTTAAGGAAGAATAAAGGAAAGGGGAAATTGGTAAATATGAATGTATTAAATATTGCTCAAACTGTTTTGACTGTAAAAAAAATTCTTTTATGGATGTTAGAGATTTCAGATGGATGCTAATCTTGGGCATATTTAATATGGCTGACAAAACTACTTCAGTTGGTTACTTATTTAAAAATTTGTGAATTTTATTTTGGAGACTGTGCATCCTGTATCAAAGTAATGTCTGCTAAGCAAATCTTTAGTCCCTAAAGATTTTTCTAAAAGGAAGAATGAAATAAGAATACACACAGCATAAGAGATGTTCACTTGATATCAGTAGAAAAAAGATATTCATATGCCAATTTGATGAATACAATTTTGTTTAAATCATTTGAACTCATGTCAATACTATGTTTTAGATATATATGCAAGATATACAGCAACATTATATGCTAGCAGACAACATGACATTCCTTTAGGAAAAGAAAGTATCTATAATGGTGAAATAATATCAGTTTTATAACAAATTTTCCAAGTTTTATATGTAATTAATCCTATCAATTTGTTTGTATTTTTACAAATACACATGCACACATGTATTTCAATATGCATAAAATATGCATAGACACATGCACATATTTGATAAAATGAAATTCCTGAGCTACCTTGTTTTATATTAAGTCATAAGGCTCTCTTCATTCAGTAGGGTTTCTGCTGCATATTGCCAGATGAAGCAAGACTAAGGCATCTCAATAGACCTTATGCCATGAGCATTCTCTTGAATCTCAAAAGGTCTCATTCAAAGACCTATCCAGCCATGGACCACATGAGGCTTCCTGAAGAACAACACTCTAAAATTCAAAACAGAGAGACTAACAAAAAGAGAAAAAACAGAAAGGAAGGAAGAAAGAAGGAAGAAAGTGCTGGGGTTTTGTCTGGCTTGAAACTGTGTCTGTCTGTGTGTGCTGTCACAGCCTCTGTGAATTCATTTGCATATCAGTCCTGCAGTTCCTGGAAGACACTGTTTCCTTGGAGTCATTCACCTCCTCTGCCTCTTTGAATCTTTCTGTCTCCTCTTCCACATAGATCCCTGAGCCATGAGGGGAGAAGACTGGTGAAAACACCCACTTAGGATGAGTGCTCCAAACTCTCTCACTTTCTACACATCATTCAGTTGTACATCTCGGTGTTAGTGTCTATCTACTACAAGTAGAAGTTTCTCTAATGAGGGCTGAGTGAAGTTCTCCTTTATAGATATGGCAATATGGCTTTAGGAGTGATTTTATTGCTATGTTCCTTTAGAAGAGTAACAGCAGTAGGTTTTATCCTAGTCTATGACCTCTCTGTTCTCAGGTTATGACCACTTTAGTGATGTCCAGGATGAACACCACCTCATGGAGTGAACCATAAATTCAATCAAAAAGTGAGTGGCCAATCCTACGACATTTGTGCCATGATTACACTCAATTTGAGTTCTTATTCTGGTTCTTAGGACCAAAACAAAGCGTTACAAAGCTTTATTTTTATTATTTGAATAATACTAAAAGATATAAAAAGATATAAATCATGATTAGGCATAATATTATGTCAAATATAATAAAGTCAAAAACTTATGAAGAAAAAATTTGTAATTGTTTTGAATATGCCAGTCAGAGGTTTTTAAACAAACTACCACATTGTACAAAAGTGGAGTTGTAAAATGTTTAAAAAAGTGTATGTAACCTAACTTCGGATAGAAGTTTTTCCTTACTTTGTAAATCACTGCATTTATCTCTGTCTCTTATATCACTTTTTAAAAATGTTATGTGTATGTGTGTTTTGTCTGTGTATATCTTTGGAACATTTGCATACCTGGTGCATTTGGAGGCCAGAAGGGGGTGTTGAATTTCCTGGAACTAGAGTTACAGATACTTATGAGCCACCATGTGAGTGTTGGAATTAAATCCAGATACTTTTGAAGAGCAGCCAGTGTTCTTAACCACACACATGGCATGATTATTTTTGAGTCTTTGTTTCATTGATTTTATTTTACAATTATAATTGTTTTATAATCAAAACCTATGCATGTAAGCAGAGGACTTGGAGAAACAGCAAAGGTCCTTGAGACCTATGGGGAGTAAAACTGGCTACTTAGGGTTAGTGGAGAAAATTCTGAGTTAAGATTGGCCTTGGCTTTCCCCTCCTTTTATCCTCTCTAGGCTCAGTCACTTTGTAGAGCTGTGGTTCTCAACCTTCCTAATGCTGGAACGTTTTAATAAAGTTACTCCTGTTGTGGTGACTCCCAGCCATAAAATTATTTTGTTGCTACTTCATAACTGTAATTTTGCTACTGTAATGAATCATAACATAAATATTTGATATGCAGGATAACTGATAAGTGACTTCAAAAGGTCACAACCCACAGGTTGAGAATTACTACTCTAGAGAGAGTTTATCTACAGCATTCTAAGCAAAACACATACAAATTATGTCAAGAGTAAAGGGGGAGCTGGGCAGTGGTGGCGCACGCCTTTAATCCCAGCACTCAGGAGGCAGAGCCAGGCGGATCTCTGTGAGTTCGAGGCCAGCCTGGGCTACCAAGTGAGTTCCAGGAAAGGCGCAAAGCTACACGGAGAAACCCTGTCTCGAAAAAACAAACAAACAAAAACAAACAAACAAACAAAAAGAGTAAATGGGGAAGATTCTTCTGGAAATTACAGAATAAACATTTGTGTAAATCAGTTGTAACATTCCTGTCATTGGAGTATCTTATAATATTTGCTATAACAAAAATTACAACAGCCACAAATACACTGTGCAGGAACATGCTCAAACTCAATTAAATTAACAGATAGGTTACTACTCAGTTGCATACTTAAAAAGTTGAAAGCAGAAACATATGCCAAGGGTAACACTGTTGGATACCACACCTATTGCTGAGATTATATAGATGTATCTCCCCATGAGGTAACATTAAATTCAGAACCTTTTCAGTTATATCCAGCAGAGTTCATATCCCGATCGACATGTCTAACAAAAGCTGTTTTGGAGTATCCAGTACTCACTCCATTAGGTGCTACCTGATCTCCTCAGATTCCTTGTGTGTTTCTTGCCAGCCTAGTAACTTGTCTATAGCATTACCAACTATTCTCTCAGTACCTGTCAACTCAGCTCCTCTCTAATGACTATTAGATGACCTGTAGTGAGCCAAGAAGCTTCCCAAGGTCTTATGCACTGTCTATCCTGTCATATGTCCTGCTATCACTATGGAACTTTATGACTTACAGCCCCAGTGAGATAACTTACAGTTGATTTTTGAGCTTTGGTTCAAGAAGCTGCCATTCCAGATCCTATGAATCCAGAAGCTGCCGCTCAGTGGGCTGTGAATCTGGTGATTTCAGATCTCTGAATGATGGAGTTCCTGGCTCCCTTTCCATTAGCTATATGTCCAATGGTACCTGTCCCATTTGGCTTTTTGTACTAACATCCTTCTTGTTACAGTCCCCCCTTCTAAATGGCCTCTATGGCATTAATTACTAGGCATTTATATTCTTACAATATTGAAGTCAAAGTCTCCATGCCTCAAATAGTGTTTCCATGATTACCACTCCTGCTATCTGTTTCTTTTTCATCCTCAGTTTCTGGCAGATTCTGAGATGAGTGAGTAACCAAACTATGCCTTAATTTCTGTACTATGGATATATATCTATGCTATTGGTTTTTAATTCAAGACCAACTTAAGAAATATCATTGAATAATTTGGTTCAATTTGACACCGCAATATACTGCTCCCATTATTAATATTTTGCTCATAGTTTTTGCATTTGTGGCTTTGAAAGACTAATTACATAGAGGTATGATTGTCCAAGTGGATTGAGAAATACATATACATTGCATTGGGGTATATTCCTTATTCAGAGTAGCCAATTACTAAAAGACTGTCATTTGTATCTGTAGACATTGCTCAAAGGCAGTGAGTATTGTTCAGATTGGAGGACATTAATTTCTGTTCATCCTGAGAAAATAAGTAATTAGCACATAAATAAACAATGAACAAAACAAGAATAAAATACTATAGAATTTTCAAGATGTTGCTTATACACAGGAAAAATTAATATATTATCTAAATGTAGATATTCTAAATTATTTAAATGTAGATATTCTAGATTATCTAAATGTAGCCAAGGGAAAATTCGCTATAAATTCTCTAGATAGGCCATGATTTTATGTGGGAACACTATAGTTAGGGAGGTTATAGGAACATCCTAATACTTCTCCTAGGCTCAACATCCATGAGCCTGAAAGCAGTGTTTCTTAGAAACTTTGACAATATTTTTTTACTTAATCTTAGTCTCAAATGCAGGGGGAGTGATTTGGACCTATTTCAACTGAATGTACCAGGCTTTGCTGACTCCTCATGGAGGCCTTACCTTTTGGGAGGAAAAGATGGGAGTTGGTGGGGGTGTGGTGGGGTTTGGAAGGCTGAGGGGAGCAGGAGAAGGGATGAGAGGGGAATCTGTGGTTGGTATGCAAAATGAATAAAAAATTTCTTAATAAAGAAAAAAGAGGGAAAAAAGAATTTAAGTCAGAGACTTGGGAATAAATTATTTGGCCTATGATCTTGGAAAGCAGGTGTTACTGTGCAAATGAATAGAAACAAAGTATAAAGAAACATCTTAGAGTCACTTTTACAAGTCACAAATGGGATGCAATATTCTAGAGATTTTTCAGACACGTTTTGGAGAGACTCTTGGAACTGTCCACTCTGGGATCTGATGATACCAAGAGAAAAACATTTCTTCATCAGCTCTGTTTCTCACTGGTTAAAACTGTGCAATTCCCTGCAGTCTTATAACTGTGTAATGGAGGAAGAACAGTTGGGACCATTTGTTTTCCTAGTGTGACCTTTGTGATACCTAAGTACATAGCCAAAGAAGTATTGGGAAAACTCTAGAGAAGATATTGTTCATAAAATGTTTGTGAACCTACAATGCTATGTGCCGTGTCATCTGTGGGAGCCTGCTACGGGGAATAAAGTATTATAAGACAGGGAACTTTCATTTAGCTTTCAGACATATGAAAGAACAAAAGATTATTGACAGTTCCAGACTGAAGAAAAAGAGGACTCAAAGGGGTTGGACGTTTGCCTGAGTTTGTGCACCAAAGCCCAGTAAAATCTGAATTCTTGAAGGTGTCTCCATTCTTTGTTCTTTTCTGAATTATTTTCTCCCAAAAATATACAATTATTAGTGTAATCAAGGAGGCTTTTGTATTCTTGCCGTAATGGAAATGGATTAATATGAATAGATGGGATCAATTGCATCTCATTATCCTCATGGAGAGGAGAGAGGAGCCACAATAAAACATAAAAGGAAAAAGAAAAGTTTATGTGTAGGTAAAGAGCTTTAGGGGAGTTAAAGTAATTTGTTTCTAAAGAGTTTTGTTAAGTATCATATTAGATGATAGATTGATAGGAAAACATTTCATGGAATCATAGGATAAAATTTCAAGAAACCTTGAGTTTTATTCTTCAACTTATGTATTTTAGCTATGATTATTAATGTCAAATCACTCAGAATTTAATTTCAACATGATGGACATTTAGACTGCTTTCATTTCCAGGCTATTATGAATAGTGCAGCATTAGACATAGATAAACAATTATCTCAGTAGTAGAATATAAAGTACATAGGGTACATGCCCAAGAGTAGTATAACTGGGTTATATGGTGGATTTATTTCTAGCTTTTTGAGGGACCTCTGTAGTGATTTCCACAGTGGTTGCACCAGGCTGCAATCCTACCATCACTAACTAAGAGTTACCTTTGTACCAGAATCATGTCAGCATTATTGCCATTTTTTTTAAATCTTAGCAATTCTGACTAATATAAGTAGAAATTTCAAAATAGTCATGATTTTCATGGCTAAGGATGTTGAAAAGTTTTAAATACTTTGCTTAACTATAAACATTCTTCTATTGTGACATTCCATTTAGCTCCATTCTCCATCTTTTATTTTATTTTTTGTTTCCTGGGTGCTTTTTGTTGTTGTTGTTATTCTTTGCATATTTTCAGCACTCCCACTCTGTCTGATGTACAGCTAGCAAAGACTTTAATTCTGAGTGTCTCTTTACTCCAGCGATGGTTCCTTTGAAGGACAGAAGCATTTTATTTAGTTTTAGGAGGTCCTATTCGTAAATTGGTGGTCCTAATGCCTGCACTACTGGTGCTCTATCAAGATAGTCCTAAGTTCTAAACTGAAACCTAGCTCCTAATTTCTCCTCTAACAGATTCAAGGGATCAGGTCTTATGTTAAAATCTTTGATTCATTTAGAGTTGAGCTTTTGAGCAGGATGAAAGGTAAGGATCTAGTTTTATTCTGCTACCTGTAGCTTTCTAGTTTGATCAGTATCATTTTTTGAAGAGGCTATCTTTTCTCCAATGTATATTTTTGACCTCTTTGTCAAAAATAAGATGGCTATGGCATAGTGGCTAATATCTAGGACTTCAATGGTATGTCAGAGATCAATATGTCAGTTTTTAAGGCCAGTACCATACTGCTGCTATTCCTGGAGCACTGTAGTGTAACTTGGAATGCAGGATCTGATACATCTATCAATATTTTATTCAAGGTTATTTGATCTATCCCAAGTCTTTTGTGTTTGCATATAAATTTTAGGATTTTTTTCTGTGAAGAATAACCCTTGAATTTTGATGGGTATTGTTTTATATTTAAATTTAAAGATTGCTTTTGATAGGATTACCATTTTTACAACCGGGATCAGACAGATCCATGAACACTGGAAGTCATTCCATATTTAAGCATCTTCTTGAGTTACTTTACTCAGTGTTGTAAAGCCTTTATTACACAAAACTTTCATATTTTATCTTGGTTTTATTCTTAGGAATTTTTTTTAATAAAAATTGCAAATAGGATCATTGCCAGGACTTCTTCTTTTTTTTTTTTTTTTTTTTGGTATCTTCAAACACTGATGAATGGGTAATGAAAATGTGGTACAGTTATAAGTGGGCTATTGTTAAGAAAAATGAAATTTAAAAATTTGTAGATGAATGGATGGAGCTAGAAATGATAATTCTGAGTGAGGTAATCCAAAGCCTGAAAGACAAACACTACATGTTCTCTTCATGCATGGATATTGGCTTTGAATCTTTAGATGTGTAACTTGGAATACTTAAATAAGTTAGGGAAACAGTAAAGACCCATCAGGGAGGCTTCTAAGAGATAGGCAGTGGAATGCAGGTGTTAATAAAGTTGAATGGGGAATATTGGAGCAAGAAGTATTAAGAGAGGTGAGGGGTAGGAGGACAAAGAAGAGGGGTATATGGGAATAGTTAACTAAAGCCGAAGATTTTTGAAAAGCCAAATAGAAACTAACTACTGTAAAAGCTTATACACACACACACACACACACACACACACACACACACACACACACTTACATATAACAGGGGTGCAATGCCCCTGTTAGACAACATAGGCTATCAAATATAAAGCTCAGGGCCAGGCATGTGCTTCCTCTTTCAGAGCTGTTGGTGAATGGGCTCCCTGGAGCCCCAGACATTAAAGGTTGATTGCCATTGTTCTTACTTACCCTCAAGAACTGGATGATGGGGCTACATTGCTAAAGACTTCCCGAGTCAAAGAACATGGAAAAGTCATGTTACTGACATGAAAGCTTAATCTTTACTGGCTTGTTTTCAAAGTTCTGAAAAGTGGTATCCATGCTCCTCACCAACTATACATTTTATTTTCAAAATGGCACAAATAAGATTTGGTATATTTAGTTTTCATACATGTTTTTCCTTTTCTAGATTCTTCTACAAGAGAGGGCTCAAGAAAAAGATAAAAGGCCCGAACACCTATGCAGACTCAAGGTGTTTGCATAGTAGCAGAATGGGAAAACTGATTTAAATTTGGCTGTCGAAGTCTCCTAGAAACCCCTTTATATGCCCTAGGCTAAGTCATTGCCTCATAGCAGTCCCTGAAAAGCAAGGTTTCTGCATAAACGTTAGCAGAAAGACCCGTGGTTAGCTAAATGCCTGAGGCTTAAAGTGATGGAAGTGGAATTCCCATGCTGAACACAGGAGAATCCAGTGCTACTAAACAACATGTCAGAGGCACTGGATCTAACACTCATTTCCACCTCTCAACTACCGGCCATTTACCAGCTTAACTCCATTAGAATGGTCCAAAACTTAGCACTTGTGAGGCTCCCTCAGTTTCCCCCTTGCTACCACAGTCTTCCTCCCTCTACTCAGGTTCACTGTTACTCAGTTTTTCCTTTCTCTTCTTTCCTTGTTTTTTCTGTGTGTGGCTTTTTTTTTTAAACTGGAGGAATAATAAAAGCAAACAATGCTGAGTAACAAACATGGGATAAGTTTGAAAAATTTAAAAAGGATGATGACAATGGGGTTAATCTTCAATAGGTTCCATATCAAGTCCGACATGATGCTACCAGTTCCTTAACAAAGAGATGACAAGTTACTCTTACTTCACACCACATGAAGAAAAATATTTCATCATAAAATCCTATGACCAAACATACAATAAGTATGTCAAGAGGAAAAAGAGAGATTTCCCTGGACATGATGATCTTTAGTGTTCAACAATCATGGCATTTATGACACAGCGTTAGCTGACTGCCTATTGCTGTAACAATGAAATTACAACAGCAATAAATAGACCTTGAGGGAAACTTCCAAAGCAGCTGCAATTACAGAGAAATGTGTGAGTAGCTCATTTGTAAAGGACAGAACAGAAAGAAACAGGACAAGGATGACCCTGTTAGGTACCACACCTTTTGCTGAAAGTATATAAACCCAGCTCTCTACAGGGTGACATTCAAACTCAATCCTCTCAGTTACATCCAGCTGAGCTCACATCTCCTCTCAACATGGCCTGTAACTGCTGCTCTGGAAACTTCTCTACCTCCTGTAGGTGCTGCCTGCCCTCCTCAGGTTCATCCTCTGGCTCTTCTTGCCCCAGCAACCTGGCCTACAGTATCACCAGCTGCTCTCCCAGCACCTGCCAGCTACACAGTGGCTGTCAGGAGACCTGCATTGAGCCCACCAGCTGCCAGAGGTCCTGTGTGGTATCCAGTCCCTGCCAGAAGCCCTGCTACTACCCCAGGAGCTCCACACCTTGCAGTCCCTGCCAGGGGACATACACTGGGTCTCTGAGTTGTGGGTCCAGCAACTTCCATTCTCTGGGCTATGGATCCAGAAGCTGCTTCTCAGGGGACTGTGGATCCAGAGGCCTACAATCTCTGAATTATGAAGTCCCTATTTTCCCTTTCTTAAGTAATACGTTCACTTTCTGCTACCCAACTTACTTGCTTTTTAATACCTACCAACCTTCATTTTGCGTTCCAACATGTGGACCACGTCTCTCTGGAATCAGCTGTTAACTGTGTACATTCTACAATATTGAAGTCAATGTCTCTGCATCCTATACCCATTGTTTTCATGTTCATCATTTACAGCTATTCTCTCTTTCTTCTAATAGGAACTTCTCAACTTCTGGTAGAACCTGGGATGAGTAATCATGGTTATGCCTTACCAACAGTAATATTGACATATATGTGCTCTATTTGGTTGTTATCCAACAGTATATGACATTGAAAATTTATTAAATAAACTTGTATAACCTGACACCTCAGTATATTTCTCACATTATTATTGTTTTTACTATTAATTATGTTTGCTTTTACAGGTGTGTGACACTAAATTATATATTATGATTCTGTGATTAGATCTTAGGAACAAATAAATAACTTGGCATTTTTTTGTGATCCTTGTTTGGAGCAGTTATTTCTAGAAAGACTACCATTTATGTCTGCACATTAGGCACATTGACAGTGAGAATTGTGTGAGATTTGGGAAATACACTTCTGCTGACTAATGAAACAAAGTAATTAAGGTGAGGTCTATATAGAGAAAAGAATTGCCTAAAGCTAGTATTTAAATGTAAATTTTCAGCCAAGGTGAAAGTGAGCCATAAATAACTCTCAGGACAGACACTTACTGTTTCATATTAATGCTGCTTTCCATGCCCCCACTGTTGGGGAATATCTCTGTATCTTATCTCCACATGTGTATAAGGACAATCACAATGATCCAGATTCAGGCTATGCTGGCAATCCCTTGGTGCTACTCCCAGGTGCAATGTCAATCAACCTGAGTGATATAGCTAAGAAATATTGAACAGCTTTTATTCATTAGTCTTAAACTTTGAAAGAATGTACATCAACATCTTGGGTACAGTTTGTTTAGTATCATAGGTTCTATGATATTTTAAGGAAAAGAAAACATTAAATGGGAAAAACTGTGTGGTAGGAAAGGGAATGTTCTATAAGAAAATAAATGGATTGCAAAACTCCAGGGACTTTCAGGGACATTTAGAATGATTTCCAGAAATGTCCACCACAGTATCTGATTCCCAGGTAAAAACATTTCTTCATCTCTCTTTCATTGGTAAAATCATATAATTTTCTGGCTTCTCATAACTATGTGAGGAAAGAATGACAGTGGGGTCCATCTATCAGCCTAGAGTGATGTTTAAGATATCAATGTACAAAGCCAGAAATACATTCCTTAGATTGCAGGAAATACGTCGTTTAAAGAAGGAGCTTGAATCCATCATAGGTACTGTGTGCTATAGCCCGGCCTGGGATCACACATGGCAGAATGCTCTAAGGAACGAGGTAATAGGAGACTAGGAATGTTCATTTAGCCTTTAGACATGAGACAGACAGAGACTAAGATTATTAACTTTTTTTTTAAGACATGAGGGAGGACTCAAAAAGGATTTGAAACTTGCTAAAGTTTGCATATCAGTGTCCAGTAGAACATGAATTTATAAAGCAATGTCGGTTGTTAGTTCTCTCCTGAACATCTTTATTTAAAAAAATTACAACTCTAAATGTTATCAAGGAGTCTTTTATATTTCTATTATATAACCACTTCACACAGTTAGATTTAATCTGTTGTATTTATCTCGTTACTCTCAGGTAAAGAACTCATAATAAGAATAAAAATAAAATTAAAGATTTGGAGAAAGATCTATATGCGACTTAAACTGATTTGTTTCAAAAAACATTTTCTCAGCTATTATCTATTATTATACGAAATGACTGAATGACAAGAAGACAGTTGAAGACATTTTAGCAAGAAATTCCTAGTAAATTTCAGCAGTGTTATGACATGTCTTCTTCATTGAAATTACTTTTTTGGTTTAAAAGTTTGTTTTTTTCCATTTTACATACCAACCACAGTTCCCCCTCCCTCACCTCCTCCCACTCACCCCCACCTTCTTCCACCCCAGTCCCATCCACTCTTCAGAGAGGGTAAGGACTCCCATGGGGAGCCAACTAAGTCTGGCATACCAAGTTGAGGCAGGACCAAGTCCCTTCCCCCTGTATCGAGGCTGAGCAAGGTATCCCACCATAGGGAATGGGCTCCAAAAAGCCAGTTCATGCACCAGGGTTGGATAAACTTTGGTCCCACTGCCAGTGGCCTCACATACTTCCCAAGCCACACAACTGTCACCCACATTCAGAAGGTCTGGTTCAGTCCTACGCAGGTTCCCCAGCTGTCAGTCCAGAGTCAGTGAGCTCCACCTTGCTCGGGTCAGCTGTCTCTGTGGGTTTCCCCATCGTGATCTTGACTCCTTTGCTCATAGAATCCCTCCTCCCTCTCTTTGACTGGACTCCGGGAGCTCCACCCAGTCCTTAGCTGTGGATCTCTGCATTTGCTTATATCAGTTACTGGATGAAGGTTCTATGATGACAATTAGGGTAGTCATCGATCTGATTTACAGGGGAAGGCCAGTTCAGGGACCCTCTCCACTATTGCTTAGAGTCTTAGCTGGGGTCATCCTTGTGGTTTCCTGGGAATTTCCCTAGTACCAGATTTGTCCCTAACCCCGTAATGGCTCCCTCTATCAAGATATCTCTTTCCTTGCTTTCCCTCTCTGTCCCTCCCCCAACTCTACCATCCAGTTCCCTCATGTTCTCCTGTCACCTCCCCTCTCCGTCAGCTTCCTGCCTCCCCAGCTTCCAATTTACTCAGGAGATCTTATCTATTTCCCCTTCCTGGGGGGATCCATGCATGTCTCTCTTAGGGTCCTCCTTATTACCTAGCTTCTCTGGGGTTGATGCCCCTCAACCAAAGAATGGATAAAGAAAATGTGGTACATTTACACAATGGAGTATTACTCAGCTGTAAAAAGAACAACAAACCAGTGGAACAGGGATGGAGTGGAAGAGCAATGAAAGAGATACCATGATAGAGGGAGACATCATGGAGATAAGGAGAAATAGAGTGCTAGGGAAGTTCCCAGGAATCCACAAGGATGACCCCACCTTAGATTACTAGCAATAGCGGAGAGGGTGCCTGAACTAGACTACTGGTAATCAAATTAGTGAATACTCTGTCATCATAAGGCCTTCATCCAGTAACTAATGGAAGCAGATGCAGAGATCCACAGCAAGTTACCAGGCCTAGCTCAGGAAGTCCAGTCAAAGAGAGAGAAGAGGGATTCTGTGAGCAAGGAACACCAAGATCATAATGGGGAAATGTACAGAGACAACCAAACCAAACTAGTAGAAACTCATGAACTGTGGACCAATAGCTGTGGAACCTCCATGGGACTGGCCTAGGCCTCCTGAGTAGGTGAGACAGTTGTGTAGCTTGGTCTGTTTGAGGGGCCTCTAACAGTAGGAATAGGATCTATCCCTGGTGCATGAACTGGCTTTTTGGAGCCCACTGCCAATTGTGGGACACCTTACACAGCCTTGGTGAAGGGGAAGGACTTAGACCTTCCTCAACTGAGTGTATGAGGCTCTGCTGACTCCCCACTGGAGGCCTTGCCTTGGAGGAGGTGGAAATGGGGGATGGGGTGGAGGGAGAGGCTGGGGGCAGGAGGAAGAAGGGGAGAGGATTTGTGGTTGGTATGTAAAATGTATAGAAAATTTCTTAATAATAAAAAAATAAAATAAAATCCAAAAAAACCCCACCAATGACATCATGAAATTTGCAGGCAAATGGATAGAGCTAGAAAAAACTATCCTGAGTGAAGTAACCCAGACACAAAAAGACAAACACTGTATGTAGTATGTACTCACTTATATGTGGATATTAGATGTAAAGCAAAGGATAACCAGGCTACAATTCATTTAAATTATTATTATTGTCTTTATCACTCATATTTATTCATCAGTATGATCAATATCATGTGTTCTTTTCAACAAAATTGAACATGAAGAAAAAATAAATTACGGAGTCTGAATATATATTTGATTATTATTTTGATTATATTACTGTATTATATTGTTTTGATATATTGATTATATTATTACAATAGATGTACAAGTCAATTTCATTTCCAACCCAATTACACTATTCTAGCAAAGGTCAATTTTCGCACAATATAAAGAAGCACATATTCTAATTTACATTCACAGATTTTTTTTCCTTAGCTTGTCAGTCACTGCCTTCACCTCTGCATGTTGCATGGTTATTTGTTTTCACTTATTTTAAAGTTAAATTTTGAATAGTTTTCTAGCACAAAGCACATACACACTTGTTTCTGTGCCTCGCTGAGCAGTACATTCTAGGCCAAATTCTGAATCTTTTCCCCACACCCTATACTGATTATGAATACTATGATTACATTGTGCTTTCAAGGACTGTTCTACTGCTTATCCTTTGTCCATTCTACTTCTGTCTGACTAACCCAGAGCAGTCTGATTTGTATTGGTGAGATATCACAGAAATTAAGCCAATTCACTATTCTTGTCCATATTATTAAAGATTAGTGGAAAGAACATTTGATATTGATCATACTGATGTCCAAATCTGAGTGCTCTGGCAACAATATGGTTAATAATAATAATTATTAATATTTAAATTAAGAAGTTACATCATAGCACTCAAGGTTACTAATAATTTTATGCTAAGATATCATCAAATCTTTTCCTGTCAGTCTATCATTTGGTATAAACAGATAATAGTTAATAATAATGTTTTTGAAACAAAGTAGTTTAAGATCAAAGTAGATCTTTCTCTAAGCCTATAATGTCTTTTTATTTTTATTATTTATTCTAGATCCGTTAGATGTGACTAATATGACAGAGTCAACAGATTTGTGGAAATACTAAACACTCTCTGATTGCACTAGCAGTCATACATTTATAATTCATTAAGAATTCAGATATTTCCCTAGTCTGGCCAGCTCCTAGAGTCAATAGATAAGGAGTCCTTATGCCCTGACCATGCAACCTAACTTTTTCCTGCCAGTTTAGCTCTAGGCACCAACAGGTAAGGGCTTGAAGTCCTAGAGCTGACAGGGAAGGTCCTCCCAGACTCCTTGCTCTCTGTCCACATATTCCCTGCCTTCTCTGCTCTAGGAACAGAGAGCTAATGCATAACCAGATCCAACCACAAGGGCAACACTTCCCCCCATTGCCCAGATCCCAGTACCTAAAGGTAAGGGATCATCAAACCTTGAGTACTGAAGTCAAGCTTCTCCCATCACTCTATGAGTCCACTTCCTGGTGAGGACAGATAAGAATTTCTGAGACTGTAACCACACCTTCTTTCTCTTTCTCACACATCTAAATGAAAAATCTATGTATCTTACTCCTTTATTCTTTGTAGCATGTTATCACAGATGACCAGAGGCTAGGTTATGGGACACAATATAATAATGGATTCATATAACTTCCATAAATAGCAAATTCCCTGCAGTGTACATAATATTCACTTGACTATGTCCTTGATATCTTAAAGGTCATACTGTGGTAAATGAAGAGGAAGTTATGAGAATTCAGGAAATTATACATCTTCAACCAATGAAAGATGGAAGTCAGTGAAGAAAAGTTTTTTCCTGGGGATCAGATTATGATGTGAACAATTCTGAGAGTCTTTCCAAATGTCCCTAAAGGTCCTCAAATCCCTGTTCTTTTTAAAAGTAGCACCCAAAATGTACTTTCTGTTAAAATAGATCTTTCCTCTTAAACCTTTTTAGAAAAATAAACAATTTTATTAATATTTGAAAAATTTTATACAATTTATTTCATCATAGTTATCTCAATTCCCCCCCCCATAAACTCTTCTCAGACCTACTCCCATGCCTCTATTTGCCCATCTATGGTACCCACTTCTATTTTTTAAATTTACTAACCCATTGACTCAAGTTATGCTGTCCATATCCTGCTGTGTGTAGGGCTTCTCCTGGTGCATGGCTGGCTTATCTGGGGTCACACTCCTAACGAAAATTGGCTCTTCCTTTTCCATCAATTGTGTATAGCTCCTCAACTACTGATGGCCATGGATGTTGGAGGAGTGTATGCTCTACAGATGCCCTATTGGTAGCTGGGCTTCCTACGGTCACGTATTCTCTGCACTTCCACAGGTTTGAATTTTTTCTTTAACCATCTTATTCTACATAAAGAATCTTCTCTGAAGAGCTCTGAGAGCTATACTAATCTATGCATAGAGAGATATGAATATAGAGATCAGTTTGATACTGTATCCATTTAACAAAATAATAGTAGCATGTCTGCCCTTGAGACCTGTGATCTCCCCAATTATGCATTGTTGGCCAGACTTACAGTACCAGGCATTTGTTTTTTCTTTTGGAGTAGGCCTAATTCAACCATGCTCATAGCTAATCTATTCACAGGAGACATGACATGGAAACAGCCTAATTGTCCATCAACTGATGAATGGATAATAAAAATGTGGCACCTATATACAATGGACTTTTTTCATTATTATTATTATTATTATTATTATTATTATTATTATTATTATTAT
>CABHPR010133255.1:0-19252 GCA_902168415.1 Peromyscus melanophrys | reverse complement strand
ATTATTATTATTATTATTATTATTATTATTATTATTATTATTATTATTTAACTCTCTGATCACAGTTTCCCCTCCTCCTCTCCTCACAGTCCTGGCCACATTCCCTCTGCAAAGGGCAGGCCTCACGTGGATATCAGTCCTCTGCATATGTGTTACAATGGACTTTTATTCAGAGAGAAATGTGGTAAATGGATGGAGCCATAAAACATTTTACTGTGTGAGGTAATCCCAGAAGGACAAACATCTCATGTTCTCATCCGTGTGGCTCTTAGTGTTGAATCCTTAGATTTGTGTGTTTGATTTAGTGCATCTGTGGAGTTCAGGAAACTAGAAAGGGACCAATGATGGGAAGAGGGAAAAATAATACCAAGGGAGGAGACAGTAGAACACAGGTGGCATGAAGCAAAAAGCAGAATAATGGGGAAGGAAGTTTAAGTAGGTGAGGGCTTGAGGGGGCAGAGAAAAGGGTTGGGCAAGGAATAGGTAATTCTAAAGATGTTTTACACATCCATACAGAAACTTCCTATTGTATTACACAGAATGTCACGTTCATCCCCAAAGCGTTGTGTTGCTTTAATAAATAAATAAATAAAAAGTCTTGTGTCAAGTGTGAGGTACCTCTTTTTGAGTTTTTGGTGAGATTTTCTAAAGCTGCCCCCCGCCCCAAACAATTCAGGTTACTGGCATTGCTCTTGGTTACACATTAAAACTTGATAATAAGATCATTTACTGCCAGGTGGTGGTGGTGGTGGCGGCGGCGGCGGTGGCAAAACATGCCTTTAATCCCAAGATTTGGGAGGCAGAGACAGGTGGCTCTTTGTGAGTTCAAAGCCAGCCTAGTCTACAAATGGAGTTCCAGAATAGCCAGGGCTGTTACAGAGAAACCCTGTCTCAAAAAATCAAACCAAACCAAACAAAATAACAACAACATGATCATTAACCTTCTGTACTATTTACTTTGATAGTCTGCAATATCTCTTTTATAGGATTAGATAATTGCATCCAAGTCTTTGGCTTTAACTCTGCTGTGGAACTCAGACTAAATCCAGTGAATAAAAACATTTAACATTTCTTAGATACACTATTCTTATGATAATGGATGATGAGCCACAGAGAAGCATCAACAGATTGTCATCACCTCCAGAATCCAGTTTTCTCCACCAACAATCTCTGTATTTCTCCTTGCTTGTACTGGGAGATGAGATGTAGAGATAATCCCATGATAGTGGAAAGTGGGAATACCATCATTAAACCAATCAGAACATGTGTATCTTCAGAAATGTTTAAGGATCACATTTATTATGTATCATGGCTAGAAGTTACATGCAAATACTAGATTCATGAATTTTTTGTCTATATAAAGACTTCACCATGTAAATTATGAAGTATCTTATTCTAATTGTTTGCATTTTTAATTCAAATACTAATGACTTTGCTGTCCTGTGTCATTAAGAAATAAATACAAGGTCATGAATCTCAGGCAATTCTGATTCCATTGAGCTCAACCTGCAGACTCACAGGGAAATAATCCTAGAAATGAATATTCCTACTAAGAAACAAACAAATACAGAATTATGTGTTCCCAAATCCGGTTGCACAATCATATGGTACTTTAACTGAATCTTTCAAATTTATAACTGAAAAACCCATAAAAATAGTAAAATGAGAAATATGTTGAGGTGTCAGAGTACAGAAATTTATTAGATGAAAATTTTGTTTTCAACAGCTCTTGCAAGAAAATAAAAAAATCACACGTACATATCACCAGTATAGAAAGTAAGAGAAATTTGTGGTAGTCAATTCCAATAATCTGTCCAAAATTGAAAATGAAGAAACTGTTAATGGAAGAATGAAAAAATAGTACTTGGGAATAAGCATGAAAACAATGGCTACAGGGCATAGAGGCTGGCTTGCATATTGTAAGACTATATGTATGCAACTTAACAGTTGAATCATAGAGGCCTGATATACAGGTTTGCCTTTAACAGGAATGTTGACAGGTTCTAGGAGCCAAGCAGGCTGGGCAACAGAATCTCACTCCATAAAAAACACTAGGGAAGTCAGACACTTCATAATTCAGAGGGCTGAGGTCCCAGAGAAGCAGCTTCTAGATCCATTGCCTAGAGAATAGTAGCTCCCAGGACAAAAGCCCAAAGATGCATTATACATCCCCTGGCAGGATCTGTAAGGAGTGGAGTAGTACTACCTGGGGTAGTAGCAGGTCTTCTAGCAGGGGCTGGACACCACACAGTCTCTGGAAGCTGGTGGGTTCAATTGAGGTTGCCTGACAGCCACTATGCACAGAGGATCCCAGCTGGCAGGTACTGGGAGAGCAGCTGGTGGTAGTGTAGACCAGGTTGCTGGGGTAGGGAGAGCCACAGGAGGGACCTGAAGTGGGCAAGCAGCTCCTCAGGGAGCAGGAGAAGTTTCCAGAGCAGCAGCTGTAGGCTATGTTGAGAGGAGATGTGAGCTCAGCTGGATGTAGCTGAGAGGATTCTGAGTTTAAATGTCACTTTGTGGAAAGATGGGTTGATGTACTCTCAGAAACAGGTGTGGTACCCAACAGGGTCACCTTTCACATATTTGTGTGCTTCCTCCTTTACGAAGGTACAACTCAATTAGTTCTTTGTAATTACAGTTGCATTTGCATAGTTTTCTGTACAGTATATTTATGAATGTTGCAATTTCCTTGTTATAGCAAAAGGAATGTCAGGAAAACAGATGTCAGAATTGCCATGAATGTTTTACACTAAGGCTTACTCTGTCGTGTCTGGGAACATCCCTCCTTTTCCTCTTGGTGTAATATTTATATGTTTTGTCACAGAATGTAATGAGGAATACATGCTTGTCTTTCATTGTGTAGAATGAGAGTAGTGTGCTTTTTCCATTTATTAGTGAACTGGGAGCATTACTTAGGGTTTCATTCGAAACCCATCAAAGATTATCCATACTTGTCTCCATTGCAATTTTTCATTATTATTCTATGTGGGCCATACAGAATTATCTATGTTTCACTTTCTAGTAGGAAGAGTACACTATAAGCCAAGCAAAAAATAAATAACAATGAGCATAATAACAGAGAAAGCAAGACAATGATTAAATTTCTGGTGACGGCAAAGGACAGCAATGAGATAGCCTAATACATGCTGGTATTTTGGACCACTGTAAAAACTCAAAGCTTATATGCCTTGTTGATTCTCAAGGGAGACCTACTGCATCCAAATGGAGACAGAGAAGTGGATGGGAGAGGTAGCAAGGAAGTTGGGGCAGGGAACAGGTGGAGAGAAGGGAGGGGAAACTGTGGTTGGTATGTAAAATAAAATAAAGAAAAAAATTCAAGGCTTAGGGATCCATTAAGAAAGGGAGGTGGAAAATTTTGAGAGCCAAAAGTGATGGATAAGTCTAAGGAAACAATCTTTCGAAACAACAGAGTGGATGCACAGGAGTTCATAGAGAACATGGAACCCATAAGAACTACAAAGGTCCAAGCTAGACAGGGTCCCCATCACTGAGAGGAAGAAATGGAGATAGGCTCCCACCACTAACCAAGAAGCTGTTTGCAATTGGTACCCACCAGCACAGGGAAAATCAGCTCTCTTCAATGGAACATTATTGGTTATATCAACCATACTGCAGGACAGGACCCATGTATAGGACAAGTGGGCTAACACTAAACCAATTCCATAATTCCATGCTTTTCTGTGGGTTTTTTTTTGTTTCATTTTGGCATTCTTTTGTATTATTAGCTTTTTGGTTTCGTTTTTATTTTTTGTTTTTGGTGTCTTTTGTTCATTCACTTGAGAGAGAGAGAGACAGACAACATTCAAGCACACACACACACACACACACACACACACACACACACACACACACACAGAGAGAGAGAGAGAGAGAGACAGAGACAGAGAGACAGAGACAGAGACAGAGACAGAGAGACAGAGAGACAGAGAGAGGAATATGAAGTTGTGTGGATAGGTAGATAGGGAGGAGGATCCAGGAGCAGTTAGTAAAGGAGGAAACATGATCGAATATATTGCATAAAATTGTTAAATAAAAAGGAGCAAAAATAAATAAATAAAATATAGTTAAAGTGTAAAACACACAAAATATGAGAGCATGAAACATGTATTAGTATCAGAGTATCTGTCATGTGGCCTGAGGAAGTAATGGGGTCTCGTCTGTGTTTGGCAGTGTGGAGCATTGAGTAAGACCTTACTGGAGAACCTACTACCTGTATTCTGATACATGGGAACTGTATTAAAAAAACTACTAATAAATTACTATATACCCCTACATGAATGTATCTCTCAACCCTCATCAGAAAAGCTTGATTAACACAAAGATGAACAACCAGTCAAGGTACAGAAAATAAAGACTGCAGGATGTCCATCTTTAAATGAGATGTGTTTGTCACACTCCCTTTTGCCAAGGCTCAGGGGTCATTGTGGAGGAGAGTGCAGGACAGTAAGAGCCAGAAGCAGTGGAACTATACAAAAAATGGGGTTTTACAGGCAAAACAGGGCTTTTGCAATATGAACTCAGAATGGTTATGATAGCACACACAGTGCCTGAGAAAACTCAAGCCAGATCAAATCACAGCATGTAGCAGAGAGGTGGGCATGAAATATTACCCCTATCTGAGGAGCTATTAACAAATGATAGCTGCTGGGAAAGAGTGGTTTCTTTAAGTAGTTAGCCCCTAAATGGTCAACCACACTCCAGGGAAAGGCCTCACATCTAAGGATGCATGGGTAGCACAAACTGAACTTGATAGATTAATAAAATACACAGTGATAAAACAAAGTAAAGTGGTGAGGAAGGGGGACCTGGAGAAGGTTGAGGGTTGAATATAGTCAAAGCACGTTGCACGAAATTTTCAAAGAATTAATAAAAAAAAAGATTTCTTCCTAAGATGTCATGAAATATTTTTCTATTAATCTATCATTTAGCATAATAGTTAATAAAATATATTTGAAATGAATTAGATTATTCCCTTTTAGTTCTTTGCCTAAATCTGCTTATTTTTATTCTTTATTATGAGTCTTTCACATGAGGCTAATAAGGTAGAGGCAATAGGCTAAACCTACTCATATGAAGCAGTTTCCAGAACAGTGGGAAGGTGAAGATTCCTTCATTACACTGGGAGCTGTGTGTTTTAAATTAAATGGTTCAGGAAAGAATAAAGTATATACATTCCTTTAAGAATTCAGGTTCTGTGATTATTTGATCTATAAACACTGCAAAGTTTCAAACACTTTGTGAGGCTTCTTTATGCCTATGATGGTCAAAAAACCTCGTCTCTCCCATATTTCCTAGTGTTAAATGAATAGTCTATGTCAGATATTACTATATTCCATGCAGCATGCTAACAGAGATGACCCATGTCAGGACTATAACACAACACATGATATTTTTATTTTGGAGGGTTCAACACCTTGAATAAACTACCTTGGCGCTCTCTCTCTCTCTCTCTCTCTCTCTCTCTCTCTCTCTCTCTCTCTCTATATATATATATATATATATATGTGTGTGTGTGTGTGTGTGTATACATATATAATGTATATAATCATATCATATTTATGTATGATATATAATTATATAATATTATATCATATTTATATATAAATATATGATATATAATTTTATAATATACATTTTATAGAGAGATGTATAATTATATATATTATATATATATAATTTCTTTTGCTAAGTAGCTGGATATCTCAAAGTTACATTAGGCCAACAGACAATAATCCCCTCCATTATTCTTCCCTCATAAGATTATGGGAATGTAGGACAACACACACTATCAATCACTAAAAGATGAAGCTTTCTCTTGGGGGTAAGACCCGAAGGTCCACAATTCCATGAGTGACGTTAATGTTCTGAAAGTCCCTTGAATTTAGAATATCAATTCCACCTTATAAATGCTACTTCAAAATGTGCTCCCGATCTTTTTTTTTTTTTAACCATAATTCTCCTCTTTGATCTTCTTTTGTGCATCTTCTACACTGATAGATTTCTAAAACACTTGTCAAATAAAGTATGGCTGAGCCCTTGAGTTCTACTGTGCTTTAAGACTCAGACTACGAATAACACAAAGTTGTTTCCTACTTCTTATGTACACTGGAGGTGAGACATGGATAACACTCAGACTTGGGAGGCAGGGAAGTCAGCATGCATGTGAGCCAGGAAGTGTTGGGCTTTAAAGTTGTTCAAGACTCAGTTCTCTCTGGCGGAACATGTATACTCAAATACTAATCTTAGATAATTTTGTATATGTAGAGGTCTTACCTTATAAATTATATAACATCTCGTTCCTGATGTTTACATTTTAGTCACATCCTAATTGCTTTGATTCTCTGGTTCAGCAAAAATTCTTTTGCTTCAATATCAAGCAGCTCTGACTGTTGATTAACCTACTCTTCAGATGCATATGGCAATCTTCCTAGAACTGATTACCACCAATAACTAATGTGACAAAGGCAAAATTATATGTTCTCAAATACATCTGGATAACCATTTTGATCTTTAATTAAGTCTCTTAAAAACAAGAAATATAAAAATAATAAAGTAGACAATATATGGAGGTGTCAGAATGCATACATTTATTAGACTATTTTTTTATTTTTAAATGCTCTTAGAAGAAAAGGAAACAGTACATGTATATATGCTTAGAACAGAGAGCAAGACATAACTTGCAGTTAACAAAAATATAAGAATCCAGAAGAAGCTGAAGATGTAAAGATCTGTCAATGGAAGGATGAAGAGTTCCAGGGGGGTAAGCATGAAAACAATAGTTGTAAGCAGAGAGACATTGACACTGATATTGTAAGGATATAGACAATTAACAGTTGAATCCATAAAGGCCAAGCCCAAATATCTGTCAACAACAAGATTGACAGGAACTAGCAGCCAAGTAGGTTGGGTAGCAGATTCTGGACCCATCACTCAGGAAAGGGAAGTCATAGAGTCTATAAGTCAGAGATCTGAAGCCACTGCATCCACAGCCCACTGAGAAGCAGCTTCCAGATCCATAGCCCAGGGAACTGCAGGTGCTGGACCAAAAGTCCAGAGACCCAGCATATGTCCCCTGGCAGGGACTGCAAGGTGTGGAGCTCCTGGAGTAGTAGCAGGGCATCTGGCAGGTGCTGGATACCACACAGGACCTCTGGCAGCTGGTGGGCTCCATGCAGGTCTCCTGACAGCCAGTGTTCAGAGAGGATCCCAGCTGGCAGGTGCTGGGAGAGCAGCTGGTAGTGGTGTAAACCAGGTTGCTGGGGTAGGGAGAGCCACAGGAGGAACCTGAGGAGGGCAAGCAGCTCCTAAGGGAGCGGGAGGAGAAGTTTCCAGAGCAGCAGCTGTAGGCCATGTTGAGAGGAGATGTGAGCTCAGCTGGATGTAACTGAGAAGATTCTGAAGATTTTTTTTGTCACAATGTGGAGAGATAGGCTTAAGTACTATCGACAAGAGGTGTGGTACCAACTAGGCTCAGCCTTGCTCATTCTTTTGCCCTCTCGTTTATTAATGAAGAATGCTGGAATCTTTCTGTAATTGCAATTGCACCTGAATAATTTCCTGTACTGTGTATTTAGAGATGTTGTAATTTCCTTAATACCCAAAAAGGCAATGAGCTACTCCTATGTCAGAAATGTCATGACTGTTTTACAGCAAAGCTTATCCCATTATATCCAGGGAAATCCCTTCTATATATATATATAAAAGAGCATTTATAAGGGATATTCTTGCCTTTTATGGTAGAAAATAAGAATAATGGTAGAAAATGAAAATAATCTTCCTTTCTTCTTAAGAGATCTGAATCATTTCTTTGGGTTTTGTATGAAATGCACTGAAGATTGACCGTACTGGTCTCTATCTTTCTCATTTTTCTGTAATTATGTATGGGGGACACACAGTATTGGCACATGGTTCACCTCCAATAGCAAACAGACAATATAAGCCAAGAAAACCGAATAAGTTTGAGCTAGAATGAGATAGGGTTCATTCAGGGTAGTATTCGGCTCAAAGATTCTAGGTGTGGTCAACCAATAACTGGTCTAACTTCAGGCCCAATCCATGAGACACAGCCCATTCCTGACACTGCCTGGATGGCCAGAAACTGAAAGTTTAGATGGTTCAGACATCTAGGGTAGAACCAAACATGACTGAAAAAAAATAAAAAGTCAATGAAATGATTCCTAATGATATTCTGCTATACTCATAGATCAGTGCCTAGCCCAATTGTCATCAGGCTTCCTCCAGTAGCTGATAGAAACAGATGCAGAGACCCTGCGCCAAAATTATGCAGAGCTCGGGGAACCTCAGAGGAGAGGAGATCCAGAGGGATCAAGGAAACCAGAAGAACGCAGCCCACAGAATAAACTAAGCATGGCTCACAGAGGCTCACAGATACTGAAGCTTCAATCAGGGGGCATACATGAGTCTGCAATAGGACCTCTACATATATGCTGTTGTTGTTTAGCTTGGGGTTTTAGTGGAACTCCTAACAGCGGCAGTGGGAATGTCTCTGACTCTCTTGCCCGCTCTTGGGACCTTTTTCCTCCTACTGGGTTGCCTTTGTCCAGCCTTGATGTGATGGTTTGTGCCTGGTCTTATTGCATCTTGTTATGCCGTGTTTGGTTCATATAACTGAGAGGACTGCTCTTTTCTAAAGGGAAATAGGGGAGCAGTGGATCAGGGGGAGATGGGAGATGGGGGCTAGGAAAAGTGGAGGGAGAGGAGGCTGTGGTCAGGAATGTATTGTACCAGAGTATGAAAGAAACAAAAGACACTTTAGATCCTAGATCCTGTGTGTCTGACATTTGTGGCCTGAGGTCATATGGGTTCTCATCTAGGAAAGCACAGAGGGATCATTTCTACCACTGTAAGACACAAGAGTTTCACTGACTGTGGACCTCCCTGATACAGTGTTCAGAGACATAATTTTACACGGGCTTCTGCAGGCAGTAACTGAGCCCAGAGACTATATGGGGATTCCTATGAGAGTCTGATGACCAGCCTTAACACAGAGTTTTGGTGAATAACTTGAAGCAAACCTTCCGCATATACGCATCATATTGGGGAGCTTTGCTCTTCCTCCTGATCCATCGCCTATAGAAGCTTTTGGAGATGAAAAATAAACATGAAACAAGTCTGAATATATCAAATTATGCTTATAATGTTTAAAATAGAATCTGTTTTCGTGATAACAGAGAATTCAGATGTTTTTTGCCCGTTGGGAATGTTAAGTAGAGTTGATGAAGGAATCATTTCACTTGTGTATGTACTTATTTACACTTATTTCTTCTGTACTTACACAGCTTCTGTGGCACCTGTTTCTACTTAATACCTGCTAAACATACCTATAATTCATTCTGTGTATAACAATATACATTTTATCAGAGGTAAAATAAAATAAGCCATCTTTAGAAGATGCTCACTTACTCTCAGCACACTAAAAGATGTATCGACTCAGAGCTTACACCTACACCTAAAAAAAAAAAAAGCTTTGAAAACTAGCATGTGTCACTCCTTGCCAACTGCAGAAGAAACTATCACTGAAGGTGGACTATTACTAGTTCCATGCAAGACTTGTAAAATGTTTCAAATACATAATTAATTCTGGTAATTTGATTTCTTCATCTGAGCCAGGCAATCCAAATAAAGCTTTATAAAGCTTTAATGTTCTTGTCAAACTGATAATAAAACTCACAATCTTGACAAAGGATGGTATAGTAAATAATATTGTATAAAGCGAGGTCATGACAACTCCAAGGTATGGTTGAGGTGGAGAGAACAGCCAGAGCATCTGGAAGAGTCCAGAGCAGGGAGAGAAAATAGTAGCCTGAACATTGGACTTGGCCACGAGAGGGAAGAGAGGCAGAGAGAGTGAGAGAGGAGGAGAAAGAGATGACCATGAGAGAGGGCCAAAAGAGAGGAGGGCCCAGAGAGCACAGAGCTGATATCACAGGGTGATAAGGGATTGTGAAGCTGGGCAGAGGAAGTCCCTGAATTAGAAAATTTCACAGGAGGGGCAGGTGAGAAGAGCCAGGATACCAGCAAGGACTCCGAAATGTGTAACAGGTTCCTGTGATAGTGAGCGAGTCTGGATGCCCGCATGTACTTTGGTATGCTAATAACCACCACAGATAGCCATTTGTCCCTTCTGCCAGCAAGGAGAAAATGACTCCTTTGGTAGAGGGGAACCAGCTTTCTGAGGAATGCTGGCTTTTGTCTAACTGCTGGTATTTGGGCCTGACAAATATAAATTAAAATACTGCAGGAATAAGTATCATTCCCAAAAGATTTGAATTATTCTACCATTCAGAGTAGAAATCAATAAATATAAAAATATGCATATGTAAACCACATTGGAAGTATAGCTTGGCAATCACTGCCTTCATCCCTCTTTGTGGCATCATTATTTTTGAAGACTTGTTTCATTGACTTTGAATTTATAATTAGAATAATTACAGGCTAGCGCTTTTTGTGTTTTTCCCTATAGAAATAGATATAAAATATGGTTTTGACATTATAATAAATGATTAAAACAAATAAAAAATTACCCACCAAGTCTGTACATCAACACATCTTTTCATTTGATAACAGTGAGTGATCATCTTTAAATCAGCCTTTACATATTAGCTATTACTATTCTAGAGTATACCCTGCTATATGCAGGGAGGACTAAGGATGGGCTTAGTGGACACTGAGATACAGGCTAGCATACTCTCTAAAATTAAACACCTAAGTTTTACAAAATATTACACAACTGAATTAATTTTAGTGTCAAATCCACTTGACATGATCAAGAGAAAATATCCATCTCAACTCTCTGGTTTCTGCCAACAATTGGTCTTATTCTCAAAACAGTATAAACGAGATTTGATATTCATTTAGCCTACATTTTTTTCTCTTCTAGATTTTCCCTGAAGAGGATTACGAGGAGACACAGATAACTCTATCAGTTGCCTCTCCTTCTCTCTCTACCTAGGTTCAAAGTGTTCAGTTTTCCTTGGCGTAGTTTGTGCCTTTGCTCCTGCAGGCAAAACAGCATGATAATGTCCCTTAATCCACCCAGAAACATTAGTGGAACGTGAGAAATCACACTGAGAAGTATAGTATAGTCTTTAGTGGATTTCTTAGGAAACAGAGTAAAACTTCTCAACTTCAGTAAAGAAGTAAGGACATAGCTCTCATTCTATATCACATAAGACAGGTGTAATCCTCATAACATTATAGCAAAACACCAGTAACAATGTCAAGGGGAAAAAGAACATTTTCCTTGACATGATGAAATAGGTGTTAGTGTAAAAATTGTCATGCCATCTCTGACATAAGAGTAGCTCATGGCTTTTTCTATATGAAGAAAGTTACAACACACATAAATACACTGTGCAGAAAGCTATTCAAATGCAACTACAATTACAGAGATTGGTGAGTTCCACATGTGTAAACCAGGAAACAGACAAATATGGAAGGAATGAAAAGGTTATGCACCACACCCATTTCTGAGAGTATATAAATGCCCCTATCCACAGCGTGGCATTAAAAAAATCAAACCATTTTCAATTAAACCCAACTGAATTTAAATCTCAACATGGCCTGTAACTGTTGCTTTGGGAACTTCTCCTCCTCCTCCCATAAGCACTGCCTGCCCTCCTCAGGTTCCTCAGGTGGCTGCTGTTGCCCTAGCCACTTGGCCTACAGTGCTACTGGCTGCTGTCCCAGCACCTACCAGCTGGAATAATTTCTGCACAGGGGCTGTCAGGAGATCTATACTGAGCCCACCAGCTGCCAGAGGTCCTATGTGGGGTCCAGCTACAGCCAGATACCCTGCTACTACCCCAGGAACTGCTTTCTTAGCAGTCCCTGCCATTCAACCTATGCTGATCTCTGGATTTGTGGTTCAGCAGCTGCTACTTGCGGGCCTATGGATATAGAAGCTGCTATTCAGCATATCAGGTGGCTTCAGGTCTCTGAACTACAGAGTCTCTACCTTCCTTTCCCTTAATGATGGATCTGAATTCTGCTAGCCAGCCTACATGGCTCACTGTCTCTGTCAATCTTCTTGATAGAGACCACCCTTTGGTATTGGCTTCTATGGAATCAACTGTAGGGTTTCTATACTCTTAGCTTATCAAAGTCATTTTGCTCCTGTAGCTTTTGTTTTCTTGTTCTACCTTTACCTTTTCATCCTGTCTTTAATGACTTTTTTCATCCTCAAGCTTGATTAATGTGTAACCCCATATTATGCCTTACCGCCTGTACTCTTTAAATATACATGTCTTATTTGGTTTTCATCCAAGATCATGAGCATTTGAAAATGAAATATTTAATCCAATAAATTGGTGTGATCTGACAACTCACTATATTGTTCCTATTATTATTACGTGGCTTTTAGTTTCAGAATTTACATATTTATGAGACTTAATAAAGATGAATATATTTCTTTAATTGGATTTTGGGACCAAAATAACAAATTATTTGTTGTTGGGCACGCTCCTTTTTGAAGGAGTACTTAATAATAGGAAGATTGTCATTTCTATTGCAAATTAGGCTCAAAAACAGTGACAATGCCTGAGAATGAAAAAATATGAATTTTTGCTGATCCAGTGAAATAGAATAATTAAGACTTGAATTAAAAATTCCACCATCAAGAATAAGGTATATAGCCGGGCGGTGGTGGTGCACGCCTTTAATCCCAGCACTCGGGAGGCAGAGCCAGGAGGATCTCTGTGAGTTCGACGCCAGCCTGGGCTACCAAGTGAGTTCCAGGAAAGGCGCAAAGGTACACAGAGAAACCTTGTCTCGAAAAAACAAAAAAAAAAAAAAAACAAAAAAAAACAAAAAAGAATAAGGTATATAGTTTATTAGGTTATGTATAAATATAGGCAAAATTATTTAAATTTAGCATTTGAATGGAATTTCTAAGCCAACAAAAAACTAAGATTGGAAACATTCTCAATAAAGACACAACTTTGCACAAGTGCTAATGTCCTCACCGGTCATGGTGTGGGCACCATCCCTGAACCTCATGTCCAGATGTGTAAGGAGAAGCACACCCATCTCAGGTGGAAAAACTTGGTTCAAGAGGTGTGATGACCTCCAAAAGCTCCTTTGAGGCTCAGCTTCAATCAGGTTAGAATTTGTGTAGCTTTTCCCAGTGGCTTGGATTCCTCTGTCTTAAATGGAGTGGAAAAGCCAAGCTGAAGTCAAAGATGAAGGTGTGGTTCATTTGAAATAAGAACTAGGAGAGGGAGAGACCAATCCATGCAGTGGTGCACTATCCATAAGTTTATCAGCTTGGGCAGGAGAAACTCATGGTTCCAGGCATGGGGTCAGAACTGATCCAGAGGAATGAGCACACAGGCTGTAGATTTTGTACAGTAAAATCATAGATCCTGAGTAGTGGCCAGAGATGACAGAGAGTGCTAGAATGCAGACCATGGGTTCTAAATCACAGAGCACAAGCATGGACTCAGGGGGAAGAGGCTCAGACTTCAGGAGTCTCACAAGAGCTACTGGAGTCAGAAGAACTGGTACCAGAACAGAAATGAATCAAAATATGGCATCTAGGTCTGGAGTGTAACCCAGAAGTCAATGGACCAGAGGGCATGCCAACTGGGTGCTAAATCTTGGAGAGCATATAATAGCAGACTCAAAATCCACATAGGTGGTGGTACTACTGAGGCCAAAGAACTCTTGAGTGAAAACTATAATACAGGAGATTTTTGCATTAGTTAATTTCAACTTTTATAGTATGGAGCCTTAATATTAAGACAATGTTTCTTACACAAAATAGATACAAGATCAATGAGACAGAATAGAGGATGCAGGTTCATCACTACAAGAACAGCTACTTAAGATTTTACCAAGGTAGCAAAAACATAACATTGAAGCAAAAGCAACATCTTCTACAAATGATCCTGGGAATCCTGGTTCTAAACATTCAGACAAAAGAAACTAGACACTTCCTCATATCTCATCTTGCACTTAACTGCCAGTGGATCCAGGACATCATCATAAGACCTACTCTTGTTGTAGAATATTATTTTAAGATGTGTTACATTTTTTATGCTGTGGAACATTTGTTTAATGATGCAAAGATGTGCTGCATTCTTTTATGTTGCATTTGTTTAACTCTGTGAAGCTGTGTGACTTTGCCTGTCTAAAACACCTGATGGTCTAATAAAGACCTGATGGTCTAATGAAGATGCAGGAGAAAGGATAGGTGGGGCTGGTGGGCAGAGGGAATAAATAGAAGGGGAAATCTGGGAGGAAAAGAAGAAAGAGCAAGAGAACAAGGAGAGGAGGCTGCTAGGGTCCAGCCACCCAGTTGCACAGCCAGACATGGAATAAGAAAGAAAGAAAAGATATACAAAAATAGAGAAAGATAAAAGCCCAGAGGAAAAAGGTAGACAGGATCATTTAAATTAAGAAAACCTGGCCAACATCAACTCAAACTAAGGCCAGACATTCATAAGAAATAACAAGCCTCCCTGTGTGTAATTTGTTTGGGAGCCCCCCAAAGAGTAAAGAGCCAAAAGAGTAAAAGAGCAAAGACTGAAAAACAACCAACAGTATTCACTGAAACTTCTAGAGGATAACGTGGGCATACATGTCAGTTCACGGGCACAGGCCTGTACTTGTCGGTAAGACTGCCGCAGTATAAGTTGTCGGTCCTAACAGTGGACAAATGTGAGATCATAAAATTCAGAAGGACAATTTCAGTTTAGTGAAGGAGCAGTCCACTAACTGGGATAAAATCACTGTGAGCTACTCATCTGATATTTGACTAGGTTCTAGACAACACAAATAACTTACAAAAACTAAACATCAATAAAACAATCAATTGAGCTGGGTGGTAGTGGTGCAGGCCTTTAATCCCAGCATTCGGGAGGCAGAGGCAGGTGGATCTCTGTGAGTTCGAGGCCAGCCTGGGCTACCAAGTGAGCTCCAGGAAAGGCGCAAAGCTACACAGGGAAACCCTGTCTTGAAAAACCAAAACAAAACAAAAAACAAAACAACAACAAAAAAACCCAACCAATTAAAACTGAGATGGTGGTCAATACAGTAGGCAAGGGAGAGCAAGGGAAAAGAAATGCTAAGGATTTTTGAAAAAGCCACAAGGAATCATATTTTTTTGTTTTTTGGTTTTTTCGAGACAGCGTTTCTCTGTGCAGCTTTGTGCCTTTCCTGGAACTCACTTGGTAGCCCAGGCTGGCCTTGAACTCACAGAGATCCGCCTGGCTCTGCCTCCCGAGTGCTGGGATTAAAGGCATGCACCACCACCGCCCGGCATGGAATCATATTTTTTAATTTACCTGAAATTACATTTAATATATTTCAATGTTTTACATATAACTATCTCTCTGTATAAATTAAATATATCTATATGTATGATGTATATTTGTATATCACATAACCTCAGTACTAAGCATAAGAAATGAGAAACCCCTTTGTCAGTTATTGTTCAGGGGAGTTCAAGAAACTCCCAGAACAATGTGGCTATTGTCTTTGTCCTTGGTTTCTTCCCAGAAATTTCCTATTTCTGAAGACATGATAGACTTTGGGCCCAGGACTTAGATAAGTTAAGCTGAATCTTGCCTGAAGGCCTGTTCTGTGATTATCGGCCTTCAGAGTACCAGGAGACACTATGTAAGATGCTAAGGGAGGGAGGAATTCAACAGGCACACTCAGTTGTGACACCTATAAACTAAAACAATGACCAGCATGGCAAGTTACTATTATAAGCTCTCAAGCCTCCTGAAAGAAGCTTCTCACTGTAACAGACAGAAACCATCACAGAAAACCACAATAAGTCAAAAACATAGAGGATAACTGATTTTCAGGTTCCCAGACTCAGTGGATACATCTCCAATACAACTCTTGCTACTCAGGCTTAGGGGATATAAAAGAGGGACTAAAAAGATTGCAATAGACAGAGGAATAGGAATCTTCTCTTAGACCCTGTCTGAGATCCCTGAAATTGCAGGGAAGCTATACCTATGATACCTCAACAATAATGTTTCATGACTAGAATCTGAAAAAGTAATACTAATAGACACGCTATTTTGAAAGGGGGAAGTCTTACAGGACCCTGTCCCAGACAAAGAAATATAGGCAAACAAGGAATGCTGAGACAGGCAGAATAGATCTTCCTCAGTCTTAAGATCCCTAATTGGCAATCTAATATCAAGTGGTGAGTCCTGAAATTGTATACCTACAAGCAACATTAAAAGACTAAACAGGTTGTATTTATATATCTATACATTTATACACATATGTAACAATGTGTATAAATGTATAAATATATGTAACAAATACATGCACATATGTAACAAATACATACACATATGTAACAAAGCTTTGAGTAGAAGCTAGGGAATTGGAACATGGAAGTGGTTAAAGGCAGAAAAGGAAAAAAACGATGTAATTATATTTTTATTAAAAATAAAATGAACAGAGGGAGAGAGTACAGGGTGAGATGACTGGAATAGGGGGGGCCTTTAGGGGCCAATGTGGAAACCGAGTACAGTGGAAACGTCCTGGAACCTAGGAACCTATGGCGTTGACACTAGTGAGGACTCTTAGTGAAGGAGGCTGTGGATCCTGAACAGACCATCTTCTGTAACCAGGCAAGGCTCACAGTGGTGGAACTGGGACACCAAGCCAGCCACAAAACCTGTCATTCACCTTTCCTGACTGCAAGATGCGCTGGGGCAATGATGGCTCGGAGCTTGTGTGAGTGGCCAACCAATGACTGGTCTAACTTGAGGCCCATGCCAGGAGAGGCAACTCCTGTCCCACACTGCCTGGCTGGCCAGGAACTGGAAGCTGGATAGCTCAGAGATCTAGTGTAGAACCAAACACAACTGACCAAAAAAAAAAAAAACCCAATAAAATAATTCCTAACGATATTCTCCTGTACTCATTGATCTGTACTTAGTCCAATTGTCATCAGTGAGACTTTCTCTGGCAGCAGACAGAAGCAGATGCAGAGACTCCCACCCAAACATTAGGCAGTGTTCCTGCAGAAGAGGGGGAGGAAGAACTGTAGAAGCCAGAGGAGTGGAAGACACCAGGAGAACACAGCCCACCGGATCAACTAAGCAGAGACCATAGGGCTCACAGAGACTGAAGTAGCAATCATGGAGCCTGCATGGGTCTGCGCTAGGCCATCTGCGTGCATGGTTTGGTTGTTTAGCTTGTGGTTCTTGTGGGACTCCTAAGAGTGGGAGTGGGGGTGCCTTGATTCTTCTACTTGCTCTTGGGATCCTTTTCCTCACCCTGGGTGGCCTCATCCAGCCTTGATATGGGTGTTTGTGCCTAGTCTTATTTCGGCTTGTTGTGCCATGTTCTGTTGATATCTTGGAGGCCTGCTCTTTTCTGAAGAGAAACAGGAGCAGTAGATATGGGAGAGAGAGGAGGTGGGAGAGGGAACTGGGAGAAGTAGAGTTTAGGAGAAGCTGATGTTGAGATGTGGAGAGAAGAAAAAATAAAAAGAAAATAAATAAATTAGGATAGGTATATTTTTAAAACCTTATAACAAGAAACACAAATGGCTAGCAAACACTTAAAAAAATTGTTCAGTGTGACCTGGGGTGATGGTTCAGTGGCTAAGGGTACATGCTGCTTTTGTAGAGGATCCAGGTTCCACTTCCAGATCCCACATGGCAGCTCACAGCTATCCATACTTCGAGTTCCAGGCTATCTAATAGACTCTTCTGTTTCTGCAGGCACCAGACACTCAGGCAGGGCACATGCATTCACACAGGCAAAGACTCAAATACAGACATAACCCAGTAAATTATATACCTTATTCTTGATGGTGCAACTTTTAATTCAAACCTAATTGCTTCCTTTCTGTGGACATATGTATTTTTCAAAATGTCCTCTGGGAGTCCCTGGGATATTGCATTTCAATTTTCCCTTAGAAAAACCCTAAAATACACACTTTAAAAAAAACCAGATTTGTTTCTTTGTCAAATCTTTTTAACCTTTAATTCCCATGATAACTGTGTTGCCTTTTTTCTCAGATATTATGTTAAATAAATTGCACCAAGGTGTGCAGCTTCAAGTCTGCTTTGAGGCTCAGGGTGACACTGACTATAAACTCAAAATTTCATAGAGAAACTGCTCTTCTGTTGATTGAAGTTGTGGCTGGAAGAAGCATCAGATGGCCCCAACTCCTCCTGAACACAGCTCAGTGGGTTTTTCATACACCTATTTAAAGACAAGGTACAGGAATAATACCCCGATTATTTGAGAAGTAGGGGCACCCTAAACTTGAGAAGCAGGGATATCAGCATTAACACAGTACAAGTAACTGTCCTGATAGCTGCTTAAAACTTGGGTTATCTTTTGTCTAAAAAAATCTTCATTCAAATTCTAGAGCAAAATAAGTTTTTGCTTTTGTACAAATTTCACTATCTGAATCATACAATATAATATTATTGGTACTTGCATTTCTATTTCTCATGTTAATGACATTAATTTACTGGCTCGGTAGGAATTCATGTCCTTCAATCTCAAGCCATTGCAGTTTGAACCCTGTTTACAGATGTCAATGAATGTCTTCCCAGAACTGATTACTCCCACTAACACATCCCCGTATACAAAATGAGTACAACAAATCCAGACAAATAACCCTGCTGGTTATTATTTAAGACTTCCAAATACTTAATTGAACATTATAAACCAAATAATAATAATGTGATAATAAATCGAGATGTAAGATTGCACAAATCAAATTTATTTAATTAAAATTTCCAATTTTAGATACTCTTGGAGGAAAACCAAATCTATATTTTAGAGGACAGACAGTAAGGCATACTTTTGAGTTATCCTTAATCTGAGAATCGGTCAGAAGTTGAGGCTGAAAGAAGTAGTTGAGGGATCATGGAAAAGACAGTGGTAAGAAGGAAGGATGAAAACAAGGCTATAGGACACAGAGATACTGATTTTGATATTGTAAGACTACAAAGATTTAACAGTTGAATCCAAAAAGGCCAGACCCACAGGTTGATGTGTAACAGTAAGGATGAAATGTAGTAGAAGCCAAGTATGTTGGGTAGCAGAGTCTGGACCCATAACCCAGGGAAGGGAAGCCAGAGACTCCACAATTCAGAGATCTGAAGCCACTGGTTCCACAACCCACTGAATAGCAGCTTCTAGATCCATAGTCCAGGGAACGGCAGCTCCTGGACCCAAAACCCAGAGACCCAGCATATGTCCCCTGGCAGGGACT
>CABHPR010133254.1:9057-31028 GCA_902168415.1 Peromyscus melanophrys | reverse complement strand
TGTAGCTAGAGTTTTCCTGCCAGACCCACAGTCAGGACAAATCTCTGTCACCCGCCAGGCCCACAGCCGCTCAGACCCAACCAAGTAAACACAGAGACTTATATTGCTTACAAACTGTATGGCCGTGGCAGGATTCTTACTAACTGTCCTTATATCTTAAATTAATCCATTTCTATAAATCTATACCTTGCCACATGGCTTGTGGCTTACCGGCGTCTTCACATGCTGTTTGTCATGGTGGCGGCTGGCAGTGTCTCCTCAGCCTTCCACTTCCCAGAATTCTCTCCTCCTTGTCCCGCCTATACTTCTTCCTGCCTGACCACTGGCCAATCAGTGTTTTATTCATTGACCAATAAGCAACATGTTTGACATACAGACCATCCCACAGCATTCTGGCCTCTATATCTAGTGGCTGTTCTGTTCTCTGATCCCAGATAAGTTTATTAATGTTCACAATATGTTGGGGAACACAATATCACCACAGCAAAGTAATATGCATACCATGGGCTCTTGGGTGCTTTTTTCACATGTAATATTTCTGCCTCTAGCTGTGTCTATAAAGTGTTCACTTTAATATTTGAAGTAATTTATCTATGAACAATAGATCTGAAAACAGGGCCTTATACACAGTCATAGAGCATATGTCCATGTAAGATTCCACTTTATGTGTAAGTAACCTCATGACCTCTGAGATGGGTGATGTAGAGAAAATATGATTTGAGAAAGTTGATGGTATCTTTGTTGGCCCACAACCAGAACCTGAGCATTGAATGTAGTTCTCATGATCTATAGCATAGGTTAAAGAGAACAGGACCAGGCTACACTAACCCTTCTGGATGGACAGCAACTACTAGAGCTTTTTCATTTATGATTCAAGGTAAATAAAAAGAGGTGGTGGTTATTAGAAATTAATCTCTCACAGTGTGCTCTCTAACAGGTTTTACTGCAAAGGTTATGGATTCACCACAGACATCTTCAAATCCTCTTCCTCAAGGTGTGTGATGTAAGAGAATTGTGGTGGATCATCTACTGATTATCCTGAAAGGACCCTGTGCAGGTGTGGGCGTGTTTTGATGCATATAGATGCCATCATTGCATGTCATAAAGGTTCAGTTCCATGAAAAGGTTGCTTGGTTAAGATGGACTGATTCCCTTTCTGGCTCAGTTTCTGCTCTATTCACTTTTATTTAACTTGGAAGGACATTGGGTAAGGAGCACGTTCCAGACTCTTGATACAGTCTTCTTGATATACACACTAGTGATCTCTCTGGTGTACTGTGTTTTCTCAGTAACTTTAAATGTTTGCATGTCACAGTGCACCTTCAAGAAGAGGACAAAAATCAAAGGAAAATATGAGTAAGAGGAAGGACACGATAGCCTGTAAATCCATACTGAGAGCAGAGACCAAAATGAAGATAACAGCGCAATCCTTACGCTGGGCATTTGGGTCAACATTTCTTGAAGATGAAACTGTGACCCCCAAGAGGGTGATTGCTAAATAAAATTAGGGGAGGGAGGACATGGTTCTGGACAGAGATTTGACACTGCATTCCAACAAACCAGGCCCAATAAATTTGGAGTTCCTTCTAATAATGGAATAGAATCAAACTGGACTCTTCTTGAAATTTTTGACACAGTAAGAAACACATTGGACATCACAGCTGGAAGTCACTTATGATAATTGCTCATATATTTAAAAGGCAATCTAAGCCATCAAACTGCAGCTCAATTAAGGATTAAATTCTCATTGCAGAACTTAAGAAAAAACAGCAATCCCCTCTCTGTCTTCATTTTTGTGTTTGTCCATACTGATACTCTTGTTTTAGCACATCCATCCATTTGTTTTCTGATTGTATCTGTGGGTTCAGCTTTTGTCATGATGATGCAGTTTTCTAAAATGTCTTTCTCTTTCTTGACTGCTGGAGAAGCTTTGGTGTTTCCCCTAGACTTGGGAAACCCTCTGTGAGCCATTACCGATCCTAGGCTTCCTCAATATGCTCACTCCCTCTCTATAGCTAAACCTATGCAATCCTACAGTGTAGTTTCCCATTTATGTGGTAGCATATCTGTAAAGCAAATGGGCTGTTATTGTCTTTATGCTTCTTCAATTGTTTTTCAGACTGAGCACCTTGGAGTTATTTTGATCCAGAATCACTTCCTTAGAGTTATTTTTATGATCACCAAATTGAAAATAGTTTCCTTACAATTCTACATCTAATATTTTATGAAAAATAATAATTAATTTATAGGTCAAGCTCCCAGCATCTTCGTAAGAACAAAAATCCAACTCAGATTTTTAATCCCCAGTGCCAAGACAATTCCTACAATGCAGAAAGTGTTCAATGAAGACTGTTGAATACAAATGTGACCCCCTTAATCTTTCCAATCCACTTTGATAGGATGGAAAAACATAAACATACTAGTATTTGATGACTGTGTGAATAGATGGATTGATGATTTCTCTGAGTAAAATAAAAATAAGACAGGGACTCATAGCAAGGCTGGCCATATTAATAACACAGATTTCTGGATCAGAATTTGCCTTAAGAAACACAAAAGCCTTGAGAGGATGGCTCACCAAGGCAGACACACTTATACAAGGACTCCAAATCTTCTCCTTTAGGCACTCCTGCAAACAACCTTTTAAAATCTGGTGTGGAGCCAATGTCAGGGGCTTAGACTTGTGCTTCTCATCCCCATAGTAGAACTTTGATTTTGTTTCTGGAATCAAAATATATAATAAGATAGATTTCTAAGGATATTGACATTTCCATTATGAAAATTTTTTGTTAGATGTATTTTGTTTATGGCCTTAGGAAAATTCTATTAAATTAAGAAATTTTATCTTTCCTTAGGTAAACTTTGCTATCTACAATTAAAGTCGATTGCAAGTTGGGTCCCACAGAGAATGATGCTTATGGGCTGAGTGGATACCGGTTCCTCCTTCACAGTTTTGATGGTGTCTGTCCATCCTTTCCAAGCACATGTGCTGAAATATCTGATAAGATGCAGTCATTGACTTGGCTTTCATAAAGGTTCAGACTTTTGGATTTGGTTGAGAATCTGACCTACTTTTTCTGACAACAATTCCTGTAGTACTTGCACCTTATACAATTAAGAGCATGCTTAGTGTAGGATTTTCTAGACTGAAGATTCATGTAGGCATTGGCTAGTTTAGGATGAAATACCAGTAATGTCCAAAAGATCCCCAGAAGGAACCTCATTTTCTGAGTAGAAATTTTTGATGAAAAGATGTTGGATGTGGTTTTAAAGTAGAGTGGCCTTGAGAAGAGAATCACTGGGACAGAATCTCACTGAGAGTATACTAAATGCACTCATTCAATTGAGAAGAGCAGTCAAGGCTGCCGCTCAGTGGTAGAGCTCTCACTCAGTAAGCACAAAGCCCAGGGTTCAGTCTTTGGTGCTGGAGGAAGAAGAAAACACATGTTGCCCTCCAATCTTTCCTTTTTCTTTTCCTTTTATTCTAGTTAGTCTGTGGAAAATTGCAATCATATGTTATTATTCTCTACTCAAAAATTAGAGGAACTAATGTCAAGAAATAAACATGATATGTTTGACTAGAGTTGGAAGTGTTGATGAGATCCTCCTCTTGACTTCCAGCCTAAGGTCAGTGACACCCAAGACTGATGAGCACAGCTGTGTCTGGGTCTTGGTTGCTAAAGACCATTTCTCTGTTGAATAGAATGAGGTCTTATCAAGGAAATGGCTGATTCCCGTGTCATGTCTAGGAAAAGAATAGGCCAGCTTGGAGCACTTTATTATACCAACAGTAAATGCAGACTCACAGAGTGATGAACACACATCAGAAGGATGATAGACTGTTTGAAGGAGCTCCTGGCAGCCAAAGTTGGGGACAATCTGAATGTTAAAATAAGTAACAATAAAGATTACAATTCATTAGTCAGAAACCAGCAAATCCATACTAATATAAATAGATATGTGAATGAAATGGAAAGGCACTTCTATATAGTAGGATGCAAGGTCATAAATGTAAAAGAAATGATCAAATTGCAAAACCTAAATCTAATAGCAGCAGTCATTAATTTGGGCAGGACATGTCCATGGTGCAAGTGGAAAGGGGTGGGAAGGGACAAGAGGATGGGAAGTTCCTGGGTTTCAGAGTCCTCTTCCCAAGTGCGGTGGTGGGGTAGATAGCTTTCAGGTAAGGTACCAGGGAGATACCATCTGAATTGAGCAATTGGGTGGAGTCCACATGCTCAGAAATAGGAAAATCTGCATCAGAAGTCTTGGGGTCTAAGCCAAATTGAAGATAAACATCATGTCTTTGATAGTAGGTTAAACATGCATACTCTGGGGCTAGATAAATGGTTCAGAACTTAAGAACACTGGCTTGTCTTCCAGAGGACCCAGGTTCAATTCCCAGAACCCACATCATGGTTTACAACTGTCTATAACTCCAGTTCCAGGGGATTTGATACCATCTTTGGCCCTCCTGGGGTATCAGGCATGCAAGTGGTACATAGATCTACATGAAGGCAAAACAACCACACACATAAAGTAAAACAAAGTACTCTCTGTTTTAGATTGGAGATTAGAGGATCAATGAATGAATGACTACTGGTCATGATCGATACTGACACACCTCCCTTTTCTTGAAAGAGCATCAGCAGGAAAACTAGAAAAAGGGAAAATGGGCCCACAAGCCAAGAGTTATATGGAATATTTATTCACCTTATCTATATAATTTTGAAATTATTTCAAATTTCATGTATTTCTAGGTACTAGTGACACATGCATGATTTGCTGTTGTTAGTCTGTATTTTTAAGATTTATTTTTATTTGTGTATTTGTGATTATGTATAATATGTGTATATGTGAGTGAACATGGAAACTAGAAGGTGTCCCATCTCCTAGAGTTAGTTACAGGCAGTTGCAAGCTACTGATGTGGGCGCTAGGAAAAGAGCATACATTTAAAGTTCTAAAAACTTAAAAATGTTCCCAGTTCAAAATGAGGCCAAGATGTCTAAGGTCTTTCCCTGGAAAGACTACAAATGTATTTTTATTTTGTTCTGTGCTTCTACAGAGTAAATACCCAGGGCTCAACTGAAAAAAGAAAGAACAATGTTATGAAGCATAAAAAAATCTAGATACACATGGTATCCAGAATTTGAAGTATGCATGCTCTTTATAGACCATCTTAGGAGACATGCAAAATATTGAATCACCATGGAATTCTTCTACATCAAGATGTCCCTTAGGCACTTCGGATTGGGGGGAAGTTGTGGGAGAGACATCACCACATGATCTCCATTTCTGATGGAATCCTTGGACCTCAGTTGTGCGAGCGTGTGTGTGTGTGTGTGTGTGTGTGTGTGTGTGTGTGTGTGTCTGTGTGTCTGTGTGTCTGTGTGTGTATGTGTCCACTTGTGCACTTGTGTGTGCATGAATATACATGCATGTGCATGTGGAAGACAGATAATGACCTCATATGTCATTCTTCAAATGGAGTCCATCTTTTTTGTTGTTGTTTTGAGACAGTGCTCTCACTGACCTTGAATTTCCCAAGAAGGCTAGGCTGGCTGGCCAGCAATCCCCAGGGACCTATCTCTCCATCCATAGCACTGAGATCACAAGCCCGTAACACCATGCTTGGCTTTTCTAGCTGGGTTCTGGGGGTTGAACTCATGTCCTAACATGTGGGGGTATTGTGTTCCCCAAACTATTGTGTATGCTAATAAACTTATCTGGGGTCAGAGAACAGGACAGCCACAATATTAAACATAGAGGTTAGGCAGTGGTAGCATACGCCGTTAATCCTAGCATTCCAGAGACAGAAATCCCTCTGGGTCTCTGTGAGTTCAAGGCCACATTGGAAACGGCCAGGCACGGTGATACACGCCTTTAATCCCAGAAAGCCACACCTTTAATCCCAGGGAGTGGTGGTAGAAAGCAGAAAGGTATATAAAGCGTGAGGACCAGAAACTAGAGGCATTTGCCCTGGAGAGGCCTTTGGCCTGGAGAAGCATGTGGCTGGTTAAGCTTTCAGGCTTCTAGCAGCAGTTCAGCTGAGACCCATTCTGGATGAGGGCTCGGGGCATCCAGTCTGAGGAAACAAGACCAGCTGAGGATCCGGCTAGGTGAGATAGCTGTGGCTTATTCTGTCTCTCTGACCTTCCAGTGTTCACCCCAATAACTGGCTCAGGTTTGATTTTATTAATAAGAACTTTTAAGATTCATGCTACACTAACACTTGTCAGGTAAACTATTGACCATGCTACCTCTCTACCCCCGAATCTTGACTTTTTGTGGATCCACCTAGTTAAGGTTATACGAGTTGAGTAAAAAAAACAGAGTGGGAATAAACAAAAATCAGGGCTGCATTCCACATGAGTAACAGGTAAAGCTCAGCCAACACGTCAAGTGTGCTTGGCCCTGTTCAAACACTTTGCAAATATTTATGTGCAAATTCTTCCTACGAGGCCAAGGAAGAGGTTGAAAACTTGTACAGAATCAGGTGTCGAGTAAATGTGAGAGGCAGGCTTTTGCTCTAAATCAATTAGCTACAGAGCTTTTAACCATGATGCCGAGCAGCGTGTACCGTCCATCAGTCTGATCACCACAATTCATTTGAGTGTCCAGCCTTCCATCGTTGCTGTCACACACGCTCCTGGCAGTGGTTCCAGAGAACTGTATGAACATGCTTAGCAAATGGCCCAAGAGCTAAGGTCCTTCTTGCTGCACTTAAAAACTTCCTGGTTCTTTTACTTATTTTCTCATTTAATTTTTTTTGCTTGTACATGCTCTTGTATGTGTGCACACAGGTATGTATGCATGTGTATATAGATTTATGTAGAAGCTAGACAGAGGTCAACTTTGAGGATCTTCCTGTAATTCTATTCCAATTAAAAATATTTTTAAAAGATTTATTTATTTTTAATTAAAAAGATTTTTTTATTGAGAAAATTTTTTCATTCATTTTACACATCAAAGATCCCCCTCTTCCCTCCTCTCACCTCCCAGCATCCCCCCAACCCACCCCCCACTCCCTTCAACAAGAAGGCAAGGCCTCCCATGGGGAGGCACACCCAGTAGAGGCAAGTCTAAGCCCTTCCCCCTGCCTCGAGGCTGCATGAGGTGTCCCATCATAGGTAGTGGGCTCCAAAAAGCCCCCTCATGCACCAGGGATGGATTCTGATTCTACCACCAGGAGGCCCCCTAAGCAGATCAAGCTACTAGAGGGCCTAGTCCAGTCCCATGCAGGCTACACAGCCATTGATCCAACTTTCATGAGTTTCTACTAGTTTGGTTTGGTCGTCTCTGCAAGTTTCCCCATCATGATCCTTATATACTTGCTTATAGAATCCCTCCTCTCTCTCTCCTACTGGACTCCTGGAGCTCTGCCTGGTGTTTGGCTGTGGATCTCTACAGCTGTCTCCATCAGTCATTGGTTGGAGAAAAGTTCTGTGATGACAGTTAGGGTATTCACTGGTCTGATCACTGGGGTAAGCCAGTTCAGTTCAGGCACCCTCTCCACTATTTCTAGTAGTCAAAGCTGGGGTCATCTTTGGGGATTCCTGGCAACTTCCCTAGCATCGGGTTTCTCTCTCTCCCCACGATATCTCCCTTCATCATGGCATCTTTCTCATGGCTTTCCCACTCCATCCCTGTTCCAGCTTGACCATCCCATTCCCTTATGTTCTCATTCCCCATGCCCTACCCTCCATTGCCCATCCCTCAACCCCATTTCACTCATGGAGATTTTATCTATTTCCCCTTTGCAGGGCTATCAATGTGTCACTCTTTGGATCTTCCTTGCCAGGTAGCTTCTCTGGAGTTGTGGGTTGTTGTCTGGTTATCCTTTGCTTTATTTCTAGTATCCACTTATGAGTGCGTACATACTATACTTGTCCTTCTAAGTCTGGGTTACCTCACTCAGGATGATATTTTCTAGTTCCACCCATTTGCCTGCAAATTTCATGATGTCATTGTTTTTCTCTGCTGAGTAGTACTCCATTGTGTATATGTACCACATTTTCTTAATCCATTCTTCAGTTGAGGGGCATCTAGGTTGTTTCCAGGTTCTGGCTACTATGAATTGTAGTGATATTGTGTTCCCCAATATAGTGCACCCTAATAAGCTTACCTTGGAGTCAGAGAACAGAACGGTCACAATATTAAACATAGAGTTTAGGCGAGATCCATCTGGATCCTTGTGAGTTCAAAGCCACACTGGAAACAGCCACGCATGGTGACACATACTTTTAATCCCAGGAAGTGATGGTAAGAAGCAGAAACGTGTATAAGGCATGAGGACCAGGAACTAGAACCTAGTTAAGCTTTTAGGCTTTTGAGCAGCAGTTCAGCTGAGACCCATTCAGATGAGGACACAGAGGCTTCCAGTTTGAGGAAATGAGAACAGCTGAGGAATTGTCAAGGTGAGGTTAGCTGTGGCCTGTTCTGTTTCTCTGATCTTCCAGCATTCACCCCAATACCTGGCTCTGGGTTTGTTTTTATTAATAAGATTTAACAATTCATGCTACAGTAAATAATGCTGCTATGAACATAGTTGAGCATGTATCTCTGGTATGATTGAGCATTCCTTGGGTATATGCCCAAGAGTGGTATAGCTGGGTCTTGAGGAAGATTGATTCCCAATTTTCTGAGAAACTGCCACACTGATTTCCAAAGTGACTGTAGAAGTTTGTACTCCCACCAAGAGTGGAAGAGTGTTCCCCTTGCTCCACATCCTCTCCAACATAAGCTGTCTGAAGTGCTTTTGATCTTAGCCATTCTGACAGGTGTAAGATGGTATCTCAAAGTTGTTTTGGTTTGCATCTCCCTGATTACTAAGGATGCTGAGCAATCCCTTAAATGTCTTTTGACCATTTGAAATTCTTCCTTTGAGAATTCTCTGTTTAGCTCTATAGCCCATTTTTTAAATTGGATTGTTCATTATTTTGATGTCTAGTTTCTTGAGTTCTTTATAGATTTTGGAGATCAGCCTTCTGTCAGATGTGTGGTTGGTGAAGATCTTTTCCCAGTCTGTAGGATGTTGTTTTGTCTTATTTACTGTGTCAATGTAATACACCATATAAACAAACTAAAAGAAAAAAAACCCACATGATCATTTCATTAGATGCTGAAAAGGCCTTTGACAAAATCCAACACTCCTTCATGATAAAGGTTTTAGAGAGATCAGGAATACAAGGAACATGCCTAAACATAATAAAGGCAATTTATAGCAAGTCAACAGCCAACATCAAATTAAATGGAGAGAAACTCAAAATGATTCTACTAAAATCAGGAACAAGACAAGGCTGTCTGCTCTCCCCATATTTATTCAATATAGTACTTGAAGTACTAGCTAGAGCAAGAAGACAACAAAAGGAGATCAAGGGGATAGAAATTGGAAAGGAAGAAGTCAAACTTTCACTGTTTGCAGATGATATGATAATATATATGTGACCCCCAAAATTCTACTAGGGAATTCCTATAGCTGATAAACACCTTCAGTAATGTGGCTGAATACAAAATTAACTCAAAAAAAATCAGTAGCCCTCCTATATACAAATGATAAACAGGCTGAGAAAGAAATCAGAGAAACATCACCATTTACAATAGCCACAATAATATAAAATACCTTGGGGTAACTTTAACTAAGAAAGTGAAAGATCTGTAGGACAAGAACTTTAAGTCCCTGAAGAAAGAAATTGAAGAAGATATCAGAAAATGGAAAGATCTCTCATGCTTATAGATAGGTAGAATTAACATAGTAAACATGGCAATCTTACCAAAAGCAATCAACAGATTCAATGCAATCCCCATCAAAATCCCAAGACAGTTCTTCACAGATGTGGAAAGAACAATACTCAACTTCATTTGGAAAAACAGAAAACCCAGGATAGCTAAAAGAATCTTGTACAACAAAGCTTCCTCTGGAGGCATCACCATCCCTGACATCAAGCTCTACTATAGAGCTATAGTAATAAAAACAGCTTGGTATTGACATAAAAATCAACATGTGGACCAATGGAATCGAATTAAAGACCCTAACATTAACCCACATACCTATGAACACCTGATTTTTGACAAAGAAGCCAAAACCATGCAATGGAAAAAAGAAAGCATCTTCAACAAATGGTGCTGGCATAACTGGATGACAATATGTAGATGATTGCAAATAGATCCATCTCTATCACCGTACACAAAACTCAAGTCCAAGTGGATCAAAGACCTCAACATAAATCCAGTTACACTGAATGTGATAGAAGAGAAAGCAGGAAGTAGTCTTGAATACAATGGCACAGGAGACCACTTCCTGAATATAACACCAGTAGCACAGACCCTGAGAGCAAAAATTAATAAATGAGACCTCCTGAAACTGAGAAGCTTCTGTAAGGCAAAGGATACGGTAAGAATAGATTTTAAATAGAATATACTTTGATTATGGTTTCCCCACTCCAACTTCTCCCAATCATCCCTACCTTTTCACATACCCAAATCCACTTTCTTCTTGTTGTCTTTCATTAGAAAACAAATGGGCATCTAAAAAATAATAAAATAAGGTGAAATAAAAATTAACAAGCCCAGATAGGACAAAACAAATAAACAGAAAAATGAAGCGCCAGAGGAAAATCACAAGAGCCAAAGGAGATATGCACATTGGTGAGCACAGAAATCCCATCAAAACCATTGGAAATCATAATATATAAGCAAAATACCTATAGAGTACAGAAAAAAGGAAAGAAAAATTAATGCCCAGAAAATGTATTATGAAACAATAAACAAACACAACAACCACAAAACCCTCCAAAAATACCATTGAGTTCATTTTGTGTTGGCTATCTACTGCTGGGCATGGGGTCTGCCCTTAAGTGTGGATTTTATAGGTAGTGAGACTCTGTCAGAGAAAACTAATTTTTCATCTGCCAGTGGTTATCAATTGGAGATTGTTTCTGTGCTAGAGATGTGGGCTTGTGTCCACTCACACTCTCAGCACTGGTATCCTATCAGGCCCATGCCTGTGCAGGCCCTGAGCATGCTGCCACAGTCTCTGTGAGTTCATATGTGCATCAGTCCTGATGTTCATAGTACTGTAAGGTACTCTGCACATCACCAAAGGAGAAACATAAACACCAACTGAGCTGCAAAATATTCGATCTACAACAGTGACCGAGATACACTAGTGCAATTGTGGCATAAAGCTTGTGGGAGTAACCAACCAATGTCAGATTGGATTTAAGGCCCACTCCATGAGTGGCCAAGAACCTGATACTAGGTAGGCCAGGGGCCTATCTATATTCTGCTATACTCATAGATCAGTGTCTTGCTCAGCCATCACCAGAAGAACTTCCTCCTGCAGTAGATGGGAATAAAAATAGAGACCCACAGAGGGACAATGTGCAGAGAGTCCTAACTGGGATGTCTCCATCAGTTCCCTCCACCCGTGGCTCAGGGAACTTCGCAGAAGTGGAAGTAGAAAGATTGTAACAGCCAGAGGGGAAGGAGCACACCAAGGAAACAAAGTCTTTTAAAAAAGATTTATTTATTTTTAATTTCATGTGTATGAGTGTTGCCTCTATGTTTGTGAGTGTTTGGTGTCTGCAAAGGCCACAGGAGAGCATCAGATCCCACGGAACTGGGAATCACTGTGGGTTCTTCAGGAGCAGCAAGCGCTTTTAACCACTGAGCCATCACCAGCCCCCTCACCTTACTTATGGGGACAGTGCCTTTCCCTGAACCAGAAGCTCACGGATTTAGCCATACTAGCAGGCCCATAAGCACCAGGAACCTCCTATGTCTGCTGCCTGAGAACTGTGTTTAGCACATATGCTGTGAGGTCCAGCTTTTAAAGTGGATTTGGGTCCTTATGCTTGCAAGGCAAGCACGTCTCCACTGGAGCCATCTCTTCAGTCCCTATTTTCTCCTTTAATCCTAATGCAGGGCCAAGAGATCCCTGTGATCAGATTCTAATTTTTAAAGATCAGTAAACTGGGGCCCAGGCAGGGCATTGAGTCTAGGGTAACACAGTCAGCAAGTGATGGGAACTGTAAATCGTCAAAGTCACTTTCTAAATGACAGATCCATAGAGGCAGTGCCCTGTTTCCTCTGTCTATTTCTAATTCCAGAAGAGGCAACGTTTTTTATTTCCAGCTTGTGTCTACACATGGCAGGCTGCCCCTGGCTTTCTTCATCTACTTTAATCTCTTGATTTCCACACATATTATACCCTGTAAAGAATCAAAAGAATGAGTATGACCCTCATTAGTGGAAGGTGTCTGCATGAGTTTAAAAATGGGACATGGCAGCTGGTTTTGAACTTGGAGAGGTGCCGAAGCCTGCAGGTATCAGGTGCCAAGCAACGCCTGTCTGAATTGCGTCATTTTGTAAAATGTGAAACTGTTCCCTTCACACCAACAACAAGGATATTCTTAGTGTGTGGATTTGGCTTTTAAACTTGAGAGGAAATTGATTCATTTTCAAGTACAGTTGTGAAGGGGTCAGAGTGTTGGGCCACACTGCCTCTACTTTATGCTGAGGCAGACTGTCAGCAGATCACATCTGATGGCAACAGCTAATGACCACCTGGACCAGAAAGCAGGAGCATCCAGATCCCTGAAGTGGCCATGACATTCCTGGACTCTCAGTTGCTTCATTGAAGTCTGAAAGTAGAGTGGCTAAGATTCCCTTTGTAGCCTAGGGATGGTTTTTGTTTTTGTTTTTTGTTTTTTTTTTCCTTTGGTTTTTTTTGAGACAGGGTTACTCTGTGTAGTTTTGGTGCCTGTCCTGGATCTTGCTCTGTAGACCAGGCTGGCCTTGAACTCACAGAGATCTGCCTGGCTCTGCCTCCCAAGTGCTGGGATTAAAGGTGTGTGCCACCATTGCCTGGTCCAGGGATGGGTTTTGACTCACACTAGACCTCAATGCACTCTAATTCCAATTGTATGTGTGTTGGTGATTTTCTGTAAAACAAAATATTCACATTCTCCCCATACTATATTCTGGGCATAAAAAAAAACAAAACAACAACAACAGAACTATTCAGACCAAGATGAATGGATGATGCTTTCTTCAGAACTGGAAATAAGTGAACATGTTTCCTGTACAACTGACCTTATTTAAATAACTAATGAATAAATACACATTAAGGTTCTACCTCACAGGGCATCATGCATCAAATGATGCTAGGGAAGAAAATAGAAATCACTTGAAAAGGTTACTCTGTGAGCAATTCCAACAGAGTGTTGGAGTAGTTAAGGTCTATGGCAACCAAGAATGATTGCAGTGGGTTGAAAATTACTCATTGCACACAGGAATTACAAAATGCCTTTCTGTTAGCACATATCTAACACACCCTCACCTATCATTATCAAATCTGGGCACTTCCAGAGATATCTAAATTTAACATGAAAAACAACAGATGGAGAGAAACATCACCCTACCTGTACTCTCCAGGTGTGAACTGTGACTCATTATGGGGAAATTAAGGGTCAGAGAAAACAGAGTAATGGCATGTTGTGCTAGAAACTGAAGGAAGGAAGGAAGAGAGGAAGAAAGGAAAGAGATATTAGTGCATGCATGGGTGGATTGGTGGTTGAATGGGTCAGGGGATAAATAAGTATTGAATCATTGGTGTGCATTTCCAAGGATATAAAAGAATTCTGTAGGAGTCAAATTCAGACATCATAGACGGGGAAGATACTGAATAAAGATAATAGAACAAAGAGATTTCTATTTGAAAGTCTTCACTTTTTTGAGGGCCGTACTTAGCAAGAAAGGGATTAATGGGGCCTGGAGGACGGTGGAAATGCAGTGAAAAGCTGTGTGTTGTCTTAGGCTATTGTTTCTTATTTTTCTGTTCAATAGACAGAAAATCTAAAAGGATGTGACTGGAAAAGCTACCATATATCCCTTTAAATATGTGGAGACTGCCACAAAATCTTTTCTGCATTTAAAATATTTTCTATTCTTGATCAAATCAGAGTCTATAATGGCTTGTATCTAACTCTGTACTTTCTATTCTCTTTTGTTTCAAAAAAGCTTTAGAGACAACTGAGTATTTTGAAAATTAGTTCATAAAATGTTGCCATAATATAGAAATCTTTCTACTTATTTAACAGTATAGTTCCACTGCCTTTGGGACCATCAGAGAACAATTCTTCCGGCATTTTCAAATGTAATTTGGTACTGTGTTTGTATCATCATTGGCAATTCATGATGAAATAACAATTCAAGTGTACATTAAAATGATTTTGATATACTAGCAACAAGATTAAATGATTATGATTATTCTTCATACAGATGTGGATATTTCTTTTGAAATGTAAATGAATTTAAGAGAAATTGTATCTCTTTTCCTTTTAATGTAAGGAAATCTGCTATAAACAGTAATTCATAACTCTTCATATAATAATTCTATGGAAATCTTTGAGCCAAAGGCAGTGATAATCTTTATAATAAGGTTATGAGATAGAATAGTTTCATCAAACTCAGGAAGGAAGGAAGTATTCACAAGGAATTACAAGTAAGAATGTGATCATAAAACAAATCAAAATTAAAAGGATGCCTAGTGGTTCACTGCCAAATTCAGAAATTTGGAACAAAACAATGAAGACTTTGTAGGAAAGAGAGAAGAGTCTGTCACCTACTACCCCAAGTTATCACCTTCAAACTTGAAGATTTGCTTACTTCTCTGTCATTTGGTATGAACATTCTTACAGCTCACAAAATAGCCAAGCCTCCTGATTTAATAAATGCAGCCAACATGTATTAAATATCACTCAATACAAATACATGCAAATGAACACTAGACAAGGTTGTCACTCACAAGATGTTTCAACATTTCATGCTGATGACAGACATGTAAAGAGCCAAGTACAGTCCTGAGTGCTAACGTGATAAAGATGGGAAAGTATGAGATGTCAGTGTCACCGAGAAAGAGCACCTAACTGAAGTTAAGGGTTCTAGAAATACTTCTAAGAAGAATGGATTCCTCAGATATTATGCTTATTTAGGTAAATCCCTAAGAGCTGCTGGGTGACAACATATATAGTCTACTTTATAAGTAAAATACTGATTTGGGAAAATCGAAGTAGTGGGTTTTCCTCTAGGGTCTACACCCACAGCAGCCAAGGGTCATTGGCTAGTTCATAGTATCAGGCATGAATCCCCTCCTACTGAACAGGCCTTTAGCCCAATTAAGTGGATGTTGGTTACCCCAAGATATAAGTGACACTATTGTGCTTTGGGGGATAGCTTGCCTGTCTCATCATTGTTATGGTTTGTAGGCTTTCCAGCTCTGTAGGAATATTGATTGCTTTTCTCCCCTGATGGCTTGTATATTAAAGGTAGTCCTTGGGGGTAAGGCTTAAAGGTCAGTTCCAGCTTGATTTTTTTTAACGTTCTGAAATATCCAATAAAATAAAATAAAATAAAATAAAATAAAATAAAATAAAATAAAATAAAATAAAATAAAAAGAAGCTGTTTTTATAGTATTTGTCCTCTGATTTTATATCCTTTCCATTAATATATGTGATATTCTGTTGTTGGTATCATTTCCAGTTCTTGTGGTATTTCTGCAGATGCATTTGTAGACTTCTGCATGTGCATTTTAGCTATTCCAATACTATGCGATGATATAGCCTTGTAGCATCAATTTGCATTTCCCCAATGATCAATGTTGCTGTTTTCATCCGGTGCATATTGGCTATTTTGTGTGTCTCCTTTTGTGAAATATCTGTTGACTGCATTTATTATTGCTTATCCTTTTATCACTGCCATCAGACTCAGCTGTGTATTCTGCATATATTTTCCTAGGTCTGTCAATGGATTTTATTAATAACATCTAATAAACACATGTCAACTGTATGAATAACTTTATTGTATGCTCACTATTCCCGCATCTTAGAATATCTTTCTCAAGATAGATTTGAACATGTTTTACCTTCTACTGTTTGTGAAGCTTTATCATCTCTGATGCTATGTAGGATTGCATTTATCCTGACTTAAATTTTTCCTGAGAATGAGAGCAAAGAAGGTCACCATTTTAAAAGTAGGTATCTAATTGTTCAGCTGCTATTTATTGAACAGACTTTCTTCTCTTCATACAACCATTTTTGCCTCTGTGGTGGTCTGAATGAGAGTGGTCCCTGTAGGCTCATATATTTGAGTGCTTAGTCAACAGAAAGTGGAACTCTTTGAGAAGATTAGAGGTGTAGCCTTACTGGAGAAAGTGTGTCACTGGGGGTGGGCTTTGAGGTGTCAAAAGCCCATGCCAGGCCACATCTCTCTTTTCTCTCGTTTGGCTGTAGATCAGGATGTAGCTATCAGCTACTTCTCTGGCACCATGTCTGCCTGAGTGTCACCGTGCTCCCCTCCAGCATGATAATTAACTAAACCTCTGAAACTGTAAGCAAACCTCCAATTGAATGCTTTCTTTTGTAAGAATTGTCTTAGTCACTGCATCTCTTTATAGCAATATAACAGTGACTAAGATAGAAGTTGGTACCAGGAATGGGTTATGGCTGTGACTGACCATGCTGCTTATTGGAGAAATGTGGATTTGGACACTTTGAATTAGGAAAACAGTGAATGCTTTAATCAGGGCTTAATGGGCCTTACTAGTAGGAACATAGAAGACAGTGGTGCTGAGAGCAATGTAGATTATGATGTCTCAATCAAGAGGTTTCAGAGAAAAATATTAGCAAGTGACCAGGATACCATTCTTACAATATTTTTGCAAAGAACGTGGCTACTTTCTGCTATTGTTTGAAAAATCTTCTTGATGTTAAACTGAAGAGTTATGGATTAATATGGCCTTGGCTGAGATTTTAAGACAGCCTAGTATTCACTGTGTCTTGTGGTTATTAGTGGCCAGTCTTATGGAGATATATAATGAAAAGGAGCTACATACACAAGAAAAATTATAAATTGTACAGTTTGAAAGAAGAAAAGGAGCATCAGGAAGTGTAATGGAGCCAAGTCCTGTGCTCAAAAAAATACAAGTTTAAAGAAAAACCTGATGCTAAATGAAATAAAGGGAGTGTTGACTTCTAGGCAAGACCCCACCCAGCTAAGCTTCCAACTTGTACAAAGAAATTAAAGAAAAGCTTAGGCACTGAATAAAAACAGCAAAAACAGAAAGCATAAAGAGTATGCTGATATAACTGAAGGAAGGGGCCATGGTCCAGCACTAGCAAACAGAAGAACTTGGGAGATTTGCCCACTTGGTTCCGGCTTTAGAGTCGAGGATACAATAAAGGGGTTATGGAATTTCCCTCCATGACTAAGGAAAGCCACTGAGGCCAGGCATGTGTCATAGTTGTCCCTGCATGGAGGCACAGAGAGGCCATTATGTGAAACTGTGGAGGTGAAACATGCATTGTGTTGGAGACCCCAAGATGTTGGAGATCCCAGAGTAGTAGGATACCTGCCAAGGAGAGCTATAGACTGGGCATGGAACCAGCTCAAGAGACAGAAGTGTGTTGCAGTCAACAAAGCTGAAAGGAGTTGGAAATTTGAAGAGCTCTTTGACATCAGACATAGAGATGCAGAATGTGGAGTCTGTTCTCTTTGTTTTAGTGTTGCTTTGGACCAATAGTTCCTCACTATGCTCCCTTTCCTCTCTTTTGGAATGGTAGTATATATTCTGGGCCATTGTATGTTGAAAGTATACAATATACTTTTTGATTTTGATTTTACAGAGGATTACAGTTAAGAGATTGACTTGAGTCTCAGAAAAGAGTTTGGACTTTTAAACAACCTTAAGACTAAAAGACTATAGGGCCTTTCAAAGTTGGAATGAATGCATTTTGCACTATGAAAGGCCATAAGTCTATGGGAGCCAGGAAGGGGAATGTACTTTTTTGAATAAGAATGGCCTCCATGGGCCCATATATTTGAGTACTTAGTCAGTTAACAGAGAATGAAACCCTTTGAAAGGATTAGAAGGATTAAGAGGTGCGGTCTTGTTGGATGAATGTGCAACTGGTGGTAGGCTTTGAAATGTCAAAAGCCCATGCTAGGCCTAGTCTCTCTTTTCTCTCTCTTGGCCTGTGGAGCAAGTTTGGCTCTTAACCATACTCACCATAACTATAATTTTTAAAAATCATATTTTATGTATCTTATGTTTCCTTGGCTCATGCCCTTGATTTAATATTGAATAGGATTAATTAGAACAGATACATCTACCTTCTTCTCACCCTTATAGGGAACTTGTGTCTCCCACAACTTTGTAAATTTCAGAAGAAACCTCCAACCTTGTTGAGGGTCTTTCTCATCAATTATTATAGCTCCATAATTTTCCATTTCTCATTTTATTAAATGAATTAGATTGACTGCTTCACACATTTGTGCTATGAGGAGATAACTGAAATGTCATATATTATTCTGCCATGGTTTAAATTAAAAATCCCATAGCCATTCTTTGGCAAGGAATATCATGCTGATAATGAGTTACTGAATATATAGCAATGAAACAATAAAAAGGCAGAATCAACCAGTACATACTCAGGACCTTCTCTATACTTAGCCATACTATCAGATATGATAATAGCCATGAAAGGCAAATACCATTAGATCCTTTGAAAGAGGTTTATTCACACATTATTTGGAGAATGAGTATTGGACTTGAAGAAACACAATTCGAGAGTGGAATAGCCAGAATTGGAGTGATTAGCTCCCAAACAAGTTTGTTTTAACATTACATGATAATATGACATTTTGGCTATCTTTGCCTACAAAGCTCTCTGTGCATGCCTATGGATGCTGACCATAGTTGTCTGGACTATTTGGCAAACTTTAGTGGCTGCCTACTATGAGGAAGGCTTTGTTGAGCAATGTGTGACTCTCTTTCTCCAACTACTCAATCATTTCCTCTTCAGGAATGTGGCCTTTGTTTCAAAAGATTCTCTGAGACCATCACGTCCCCTTGCCTCTGGCACCATTAATTCTTGTTGCAGACAGACCTTGTGTCAAAATGTCTGCTCAAGTTCTGAATTTGTCAGCCCCACCTTCATTTTTCATTTCAGGGCCTTGGCTTCTGGATAAAATGAAATATGTATGGGATTTTATCCACAGCTCAGCCATGGTTCTGTATAAGTAGATGCATTCTATCAAGAAGATACTGTCTCCTCCAGATAGATGCAAATCTGGGTGTGACAAGTGACAGCAGCATCCCTTTCACCCCACAGCTTCTTATCTACAAACTTTTCACACCTGCTACAAACAGTTGTGGTTTACCTCCAATGGCCTTTAAAATACTGCATATGACTGAACATGGATATAAAAGGGCACAGGATATATGAGCCACACAGCCAGTATGGTTTGAATGGGGAACTTCCCCTATATTCTCATGTGTTTTAACTACTGGTCTCCAGCTGGTGGCACTGTTTCCGGAAGTTGTGGAATCTTGGAAATTTAGATCCCAACTTCATGGAGGAGGTGGCTCCCTGAATGGAGAATCTGAGGCTCACAGCCCAACTGTTACTTCAGCTCCATCTCTTTATGCTTCCTGACTGCTGACATGATAAAATCAGTCACCTCATGTTTCCACTGCCACAGCCAGAATCATCTCCTACCACCATACTACCACGGACCACATTCCTTCAAGCCATGATCCAAAACAAACCCACCTTCCTTTATCAATTGTGAAACACGGCCATTATATCCAAAATAACTTATATCTCGTGAGTATCATAAGCAAATTTCTCTCCGTGGGAGTCTACCAGGTTGTTGATAATAGTGATGTTCATCGTATCAAAATTATGTTTATGTGTGTTTATTTGGTTTATGGTTCTGTACTCTGACATAGATGCATAAAGCATCCTTTTGAGACCTGAGCTTAAATACAGGAAGCTTGTGAATGCTATACCATGTAACAGAGCAACGGACATTCGTGGATACTCTTGGACAGTTTGAGGTTCTGACCTCTTACGTTATATCTTAGGACTTTTGCAAGTGACCTATTGGAACCTAGTAGGCAAATGAATATGTTTTCTTTTTAAAAAAATGTTTTTATGATGATTATAAGCTGAAATAACCCTAGAGAGACTTTTCTTCATGGAATTTTGATGTTTCCCCTTCTCCTGCATCCTTCATCTTAAAATCATCCTCAAGCCTTTTGCTGCATAAAAATCACCACCTCAGCCTTTCATAGGCTAATGCCCTGGACTCTGAATTGATCACATGTCATGACTTTTGCTCCTAGAATGTGTGTCCTGGGGCTCTTGTATCTATCCTCCTAATGTAGAAGATTTCTTTCTGTAGTGCCTGCATGTTTCCCACCTGAGTTCCCGGGTTTCTTCCTTTCAGCCTGGCTAGTTCCTCCTCAGCTCTACAGACAGCCAACTGTATCCTTTATCCACTCCTCAGCTCTACAGACAGCCAACTGCCAGTCCTTTATCCACTCATCGCGTGTCCTCTTGTTAGTGATCACGTAACTTGGTCTGTTTTCCTTGTTCCTTGCCCTCTAGAATGACTTGGTACCTATTTGCTTTCTTGACTGTTTCTTTTGTCTCTGTTTAGGAATAAGTTTTGTGGGAACAGGGACTGTGGCTACTTCTGTCACAGTGACAACACACGTTGGAAACATGCCTTGTATATATTATTTCTCTCTGTGTATGTTTATGTGTGCATTAGTGGTGTGGTGTGTGTGTGTGTGTGTGTGTGTGTGTGTGTGTGTGTGTGTGTGGTATGTGTGTGTAGACCGAAGGTCAATGTCTGTTGTGTTCTTCAGTGGCTTTCTTGGTTTTTGAGACATGCTCTCTTACTGAATCTGGAACTCACCAGTTCAGCTGGACTGCTGTGCCAGCAGGCCCTAGGCTTCTACCTGTCTGCACCTCTCTATCTCTGGAATCACAAGAGTGCGTTGCTGCCTCTGGCTTTTTTATGTGAGTGCTTGGAAAGCAAACTCAGGTTCTCATGTTTGCAGGGCAAGTTCTTCATCAGCTGAGCTGTCTCCCCTGTCACCCTTGCTATACATTCTTTAATCAGACGATCTGAAGAATAAACAAAACCTTGGGTGACTACTGTAACTTCCCTGCCTGCTCTGTCCTGATCCTAGATTGCCTTTATTCCTTATAGCAAAGCAGGTAGATATCGTGTCCACGATGGGCAGATCTCTGTCTGCAACTTCTGAAATACTCAAAGCAAAAGGAAGCCTGGAACTAGAAGCTAACTTAAAACTATAGGATTTGTTTTTTAGATGCTGGGGTTGTCATAACACCCCCAAAACTTTGTACATTTGAACAAATGTGTTCCTTTTAGGGCTAAGTACTCACAGTCTGATTCTTAGCGCTTGGACCAGTTTTGAGTCTCTGCATTGATTGCGGCTCTCAAAAATCTTTTCTGATCCAAATTGAGAACAGTCTGGATCTATTGGTATAAACACGAGTATTTAAAAAGAAGTTTGACATGAACATTCATTAAAACAGCAATAGCAGGTTACACCCTAGGACAAGAGCTTTGTGCTGGGTTTCGGTTCCCCCTGCCAAAGCTCTGGGAACATCAGTGAAGAGACGGCAGAAATGACATAAGAACAAGAGCATGGAGAGGGGCACTGTGAAATGTTACCTTCAGGACACAGCCTGACTATTGTATTCATAAACTCACAGCTGCTGTGGTAGTACAAGACATGCACATGGTCAAGCCAGACAAAAAGTCCAGCATGGATGGGGGAGGTGTTCATGATTCTTCAACCCTGATAGAAGAGCAGTTGGAAGTTGATAGTTGCTGGGGGAGGGAAACTCATTCTCCTTTGGGGATGCAGCCACTGGTAGGTGGCCCATACTCCAGCAACCAACCCCATGTCCATGTACACACGAATAGCACTGATCGGAATTTGAGGCTTATTTTTTTTAAAGATGACATGAAGTTATCGGGGGACATGGGGGACATGTGGAGGGGCAAATTGTAGAGAGGAATTAGAGGAGTGGATACAATCGTGTGTGTGTGTGTGTGTGTGTGTGTGTGTGTGTGTGTGTGTGTGTG